>VYXD01003403.1:42516-76088 GCA_013397195.1 Hylia prasina
ATTTTGGTCCCGATCCCGGAGCCGCTCCGCGCCCCGCGTGGCGCTGGTGGCGCCCTTTCCTTACGTCACTGGGGACCGGAAGTGTTCCCTCACTTGCCGGAAGTGCGGCCGGAAGCACGTGGTCCGCGGCCATGGCGGACATGGACCCGGCCGCTGCCGCCGTGCGCTTCAAGAGCAAGTGAGGGACCGGCGGGACCGGGCTGGGGCTGCGAGGCCGAGCGAGGGGCCGGGCCGGGCTGGGCTGGGCTGGGCCGAGCCGGGCCGGGCCGCGCGACCGGAGCCCCCGGGCCGCCACCGCTCCGCTCTAAGGGGGGCTCTCCGCGCGTCTCTTTCCCTTCCAGCTACGTCGCGACGCGGAAGATCGAACCGTTCTACAAAGGAGGGCGAATCCAGGTAATCCCAGCTCTGGAGGAACATCTGGGAATGTCGCGCCTCCTGGCTCTAACGTTCTTGTTCCCGATCCCTTTTCTCCAGATAAGCCGGGATGGGAAATTCATGTTCTGCCCCTGTGGGAGCAAAGTCAACGTCATCGATGTGGAAACGGGAGCTCTCCTGCACAGCCTCCAGCAGGTGACGGGGACCGGCCTCTCCTGAGCGTTTTCCGAGGCTCCCGGAGCGTTTCCTCACTGCGCATATAAAGCTCCCAGGAGTGAGGAGCGCAGGGAGGGTGGGAACGGACCCAAACACGGGGTTTGGGTGGTCCCCGAGCTGTGCTCGGTGTCAGCAGAGCCGCGTGGAGAAGGGAGCTCTGAGATCTCTCCAGGGATGGTTTAACTGTGGGGTTTCCTTTCTGACTTCCCAGGATGAGGAAGAGGATGTCACAGCATTCGTGCTCAGCCCTGATGATGAGGTGGGTTTGTGCCCGGGACAGGAATGGGGGGGAAATTCGGGGTGTCTGCGCAGGGCCAAGGCTTGGACTCGATGATCCTTGTGCATCTTTTCCACCTGGGGATACTCCATGGTTGTACTCCGCACCCTGAGCGCTCCCCGAGATCCTTCTCGGGCGCTGCCCTGTGGGTCAGACCCAGAGCTCCACCGGCAGCTCCCTGTGCCGTGTGGGGCTGCAGAAAGCCGACGCCAGCCCACGGTTCACGGCTCCCGCCTGGCCCCGCTGTCCCCAGGTGCTGGTGACGGGCAGCCGGGCGCTGCTGCTGCGCCGGTGGCGCTGGAGGGAGCCCAGGTGTGAGCGCACCTGGCGCGCCGTGCACACCGCGCCCGTGGCCGCCATGGCCTGCGACCCCACGGCCACCCTGCTGGCCACAGGTACGAGCCACCCCTGGGTGAGCCCTGGGATCTCCTGCTGATTCTTGACCTCCCGGGGCAGGTTCGGAGCCGTGTCCGGGCTGGGAGCCCTGGGCCTGCCACGGCTCTCTCCTCCAGAGTTCATTCCCTGGTGTCCCTCTCCTCGCAGGTGGCTGTGACAGCACCATTAAGGTCTGGGACATGATCAAACACTACTGCACACACAACCTGAAAGGATCCTCTGGAGTGGTACAGTAAGGATGGGTCCTGTCTGTCAGTCCCTGGCTGGGATACTGGGATTGGTGTGGAATTCTTGAGTGAATGGGACGTGAAGGTCCGTTCCAGGCAGGTTCAGGGCTCTTCCTGGCTTTTGAGAGCTGATTCTGCCTGCTGAGGAAAGAGTTGGGTTGAGAATTTTCACGGAGTCACAGAACTGTTGGGCAGGGACACCTCCCACTAGCCCAGGATGCTCTGAGCCCATCCAGCCTGTCCTGCTGTGGGATGTGCATTATTTAAAGGTTGGGTGGTTCATTCCTGTCCTGTCCCTGTCCTTGTGCCCAGCCTGGTCGAGTTCCACCCCGACACCTCCCGCCTGCAGCTCCTCTCCTCCTCCATCGACTACAAGATCCGCATCTGGGACCTGAGCTCCAGCAAATGTGTGGCACTGCTGGACGGGCACTTCAGTGCTGTCACCTCGCTGGCCTTTGCAGATGGGAACACCCTCCTGAGGTACCTCCTGGCAGGGCTTTGTGCTCCCTCCATGCACCTCCTGCGGGACTGGGGGGTCCTGGGCGGGTTCTGCAGGGAGGGGAAGGGGTGGTGCAAGGGCTCAGTGGGTGTCAGCACCTGTACACAGGAGTCCTGGAGTGGTTTGGTTTGGAAAGGACCTTAAAGCCCATCCAGTGCCACCCTTACCATGGGCAGGGACATCTCCCACTGTCCCAGGGTGCTCCAAGCCCCATCCAACCTGCCTGTGCTTCTGGGAACATCCTGTGCTGGCACAGGGAATGCTGCTGCTCTCTCTCCCGTGGCCTCTCCAGAGAGGTGTTGAGCTCCCACAGTGCCAGATTTGCACCCAGACCCAAGCTGAACAGCTTTAGCACTAAAACTGAGCCTTTCATTTGCAGCTCTGGCCGTGACAAGATCTGCATGGTCTGGGACCTGGAGACCAGGCAGAGCAAAAGAACCGTCCCTGTCTACGAGGTGAAACTGCTTTTTGTTTCTTCCTTTGAGGTCCTCCGAGGTTTCTCTGTAGTTTCTAGGCCATGGTCTTCCTCTCTGGGATCTGTACATCGTGAAATCAGGTTTCTCTCCCTTCCCAGGGGCTTTCAGCTCTGGTTCTGTGCCTCTCTGACTCTTGCAGACCGTGGAAGCTGCTGTGTTGTTGCCTGAAGAGGGAGATTTCTCTCAGCTGGGTGTGAAGAAACAGGGGCTGCACTTTGTCACAGCTGGCAGCAAAGGTGAGTGTCACGTTTGGAGCCTGTCACGTTTTGGCACTCCAGTCACTTCACTGCTGTGTGTCCTCCATGTGACAGAAGCCTTGGGTGCAGAGCAGAGCCTGCTCCTGAATTCCTGGGGCAGGAGTGGGTGAGCAGGATGGAGCAGGCACAGTCTGATCCGTTTAGTACTCAGACACATTTATCTCTGTTTTCAAACTTGATGAGTTTGATTTGAACTGAAGAAAACTTTGAGGATCCTGCCCAGTCTTGCCTTGGAGCTGAGTGCCTTTTCCCAGCGTGGTTTGGATGACATTCCTTGGACACCCACAGTGCAAAGCAGTGGCTCTGCCATGATTTCCCCTGTTTTTCCAGGCATCCTGAGGGTGTGGGACGTGGCCACAGCTGCCTGTGTGCACACCCAGCCCGTGCCCTTCGCGCTGCGGGAGGAGCCCAGCGAGCGCAGCCTCTCCCAGTGCCAGTTTGTTCCTGCCAGGAATGAGATCCTCACCGTGTCTGTGGAGCACAACATCATCTTCTATGATGCTCAAACCCTCCAGCTCAGGAAGCAGGTGACAGCCCTCAGCCTCCCCTTCCCTTTATCCGTGCTCCTGGAGCAGCTCTGCTTCTGGGAGAGCTTTGCCCAGGGGTGCCCCTGGCTCCAGGCTGTTCTGGAATTGTTCCATGGTGCCAGAGAATTCCACTGGGTTGGGGGAATGTTGCCCAGAGACCAGCACAGGATTGAGAAAGCAGAACAGATTTAGCCAGAAATGCCTCCTGTGTGTAGAAATTGCACCCAGTATGAAATGAAAACCAGTCATTCCCACGTTCTCCTCCAGCTGCCTTTTCCCTCTTGGACTGTTTCCACTGCAGCTCGCAGGATACAACGAGGAAGTTCTGGATGTGAAGTTCCTGGGCCCTGGTGACTCTCACATTGTTGTGGCCACCAACAGCCCCCAGCTGAAAGTGTTTGAGCTGGCAACATCCCACTGCCAGATCCTGTACGGCCACACAGGTGTGTGACAGCGCTGGCCTGGGGGGACGTGGGCAGCTTTCCCTTTATCCAGCTTCTCCTGGAGCTCTGGTGGGGAGGAGTCCTTGAGTTCCTGGTGGAGCAGCATCACTGCAGGTTTGGGAGCTGCGTGGAGAGAGGATGTGTCCCATTGTCCCTGTCCCTGGCAGTGAGATCAGTTTAAATTGCAGCTGAAGGTGCAGGTGTGTGACAGGCTCAGTCCGTAGGGATCAGGGCTGTCGTGTCCCAGACCTGTCCCTTGTCTCATTAAGCACTGGGCTCATTAAGCAACTCACCCCTTTCTGTTGTCCCATCTCAGCACTGCTCTGCACCCACCAGCTTTTATTTCTTCTGTTTAGAAACAATCCTGGCTTTGGATGTCTTCAGGAAGGGCCTGATGTTTGTCACCAGTGCCAAGGTGTGTCACTGTTCTCCATTTAATGAAACTCTTCCTTCCTGGTGATCCTTGTGGGCAAAATTATATTATTTTTGCAACTCCAGAAAGGGCTTTTTGTTCATACAATCCCTGTCTGCTGCATGCCCCAAATACAAGGTTCTCCCACTACCCCTTTTTAACATTGTCCCTGGGAAAATTGATTGTATTTTATTGGCCTGATGGAGACGTTTCCTTCTCCAAACATCCTGGTCTGATGTTGGAGTTCAGGAAAGTTGTTAGCATGAGATTGATGGGGGAAAAGGTGCCAAGAGCCCTGACAGACCCAGAAATGAAGCTCTGATACAACCAGAAATCCATGCTGGAACCTCAGAGCCGGGGCTGATCTTGGCCCCTGCTGTGACAAAGATGAAAGTTCAAGCTGGAACACAGCAGTCAGGCTCAGGGATGTGAAGAGAGCACAGGGAGCTGCTGAGTTCCCAGAAAGCTCAGGCATTTCTGTCCTTTCCCCCCAGGACAGAAGCATCCGGGTGTGGCGGATGGGCAGGGCTGGCAGGGTGACCTGTGTGGCACAGGGCCTGGGCCATGCCCACGGCGTGGGTGCTGTCTCCTGCTCCAGGTAACACAGGCTGGGGGAGTGAGGGCAGTGTCCTGCTGGCTGCTGTCCCCTCCCAGCTGTGCTGCTTCTCATCCCTGCTCCCAGCCCCAGTGTGAAGGGATCACGGAATGGTTTGGGTTGGAAGGGGCTTTAATCTTCTCCAGTGTCACCCCCTGCCATGGGCAGGGGCACCTCCCACTGTCCAGCCTGGCCTTGGGTACTCGCAGGGATGGGGGAGTCACTCTGAAATGAAAGAGCTTGGAGAGCCATGAAACCACTTTTCCACATCCCAGCGGTGGCTGAGTGTGGAGATCCCAGCCAGGAAAGAGAAACCCCAGAACTGTTTCCCTGCACTTGATGGTTTCCTTCCTTTCAGGCTGAAGGAAAGCTTTGTAGTGACCAGCAGCCAGGACTGCACCATCAAGATCTGGAACATCCCGGAATCCCTCACTTCCAAAGCAAAAGCAGCCTTGATCTCCAGTCCAGAGCCCCTCCATGCCAGGGTGACTGAGAGGGGCCATGACAAGGTACAGCTTCACCTGACTTTTAGTGCTTCAGTCTCCCTCCTGTGCTGCAGCCTCCGTTTGTCCCGTGTCCCACAGCCAGAGCCGAGGCCTGACCCTCTTTCTCCTCCTCTTGTGGCTTCCCCAGGACATCAACAGCGTGGCAGTGTCCCCCAATGACAAACTGCTGGCCACGGGCTCGCAGGACAGGCTGGCCAAGCTCTGGTCCTGCTCCGACTGCTCCCTGCTGGGGGTTTTCTCTGGGCACAAACGTGGCATCTGGTGTGTGCAGTTCTCCCCTGTGGATCAGGTCTTGGCCACCTCCTCGGCTGATGGGACCCTGAAGCTTTGGGGACTTCGGGACTTCAGCTGTCTGAAGGTGATGAGGACTTTGCCTCTTGCCCCGGGCAAAACCTCGGGGCTCCTTAAGGAAACTCCTCCCAAAACTTGGAGCTCGGTTCTTTGGGTTCTATGAGTAAACTGGATCCTTTTGGGTCTCTCCAAAGGCCTGGCAGGGGCTCTGGCACTGCTGAGCCTCCTTTCTGTTTTGCAGACCTTTGAAGGCCACGATGCCTCAGTGCTGAAGATCATCTTTGTGAGCCGAGGGGCTCAGCTGCTCAGCAGGTTTGTGCCTGCCCAGGGATCTGGGCAGATTCCAGAATTAAGGGAATATCTGAGCTCAGCAGCAGCACCAACAGGGAACAGTCTTGTGTCCAAAGAATCTTTGGAAAGATTTACAGGAAGATAGTTTAGGCCAGGCTTTCTGTAGAGGTTATTTTAATCTTCCCCTTCTGCAGTTGTTCCATGGATTCCTTGTGGCTGCCGTGGCACTGCTGGGTTGGGACAAGCACAGTAGACAAAGCTAAGGGTGCATCTTGCCCTCCACATTTTTGGTTAACTCTGCTCCTGTTTGGCAGGAATTGGGGTGGGACAAGTTCATCTGATACTCGAGGTGGGACAGAGCAAGAATGGATCTGTCCAGTGATTCTTTCTGTTGTGTTTCTCTTCCAAAAGTGGATCTGATGGTCTCTTAAAACTCTGGACAATTAAAACAAATGAGTGTGTGAAAACACTGGACGGTCATGAAGACAAAATCTGGGGCCTTCACTCCAACAAGAAAGATGACATGGTTGTGACAGCCTCCAGTGACTCCTGCATCACCCTCTGGCAGGTACAGCACAGGGGTTGGTTCCTCCCTGGGTTAATAATCAGGGTGACTGGAGAGCTCAGGGTCTCAGTGGTTTGTTTTTCGTGTGTTCTTCTCCTTTTCTGCCATTTGAAATCGGTTCAACAAGGCTGATCTTGACATTTGGGGTTATTTTTTGTCCATCCTGTGTTTCTTTGGAGGGAAGTTGGAAATTGTTGGATCTAACATTTATATTACTTGACCCCGAGATTTTGCTGCAGGAACTGGTCTCCACATCATTTGATGGCTCAACCAAAACCCTTCTGTATTAAAGCAGGATTTGATGAAGTTTTATCCTCTTTTTTTTTTTAATAGGATGTGACGGAAATTGAGGAGAAAGAAGCCCAGGCTAAACAGGAGGAGCAGATCATGAAGTGAGTTGATCTTTTGCCATAAAGAGCTGTGAAAGGCAAACTGTGCAGTGGAGCTGTCCACACCTGGAGCCATCCAGCTCCACCTGATCCCAGCATTGGAATGAGGGAATTGAGGCGTTTATTGACGAGCACCACGAACTTCTTAACTGTTATTGCCAAATCTGCTGCTTTTTGTGTAGTTTTGGTTTCTTACACCACTCAAAGATTGTCTCACTCTTGCCCGTGGTTTGTTTTCCAGAGAGCAGGAGCTTTCTAACCTTCTGCATGAGAAAAGGTACCTCAAAGCTCTGGGGCTGGCCATTTCCCTGGACCGGCCGCACACGGTGTTGACCGTGGTCAAGGGTGAGTCCAGAGCGTGCCCTGAAGGCATTTCCTGCCCTCCCTCCTTTCCTGGACACCTTTTCCAGCGGGTTCAAGGCTACAAAGTGCAATAGTTAGTCTGAAAGCCTCGGTTTTCCCTAAGGGACATCACCCAGGGTGTCCCTGCTCTCATTTCTCTCTCCAGCCATCCTCAAGGAGCCTGAGGGGAGGAGGCACCTGGAAGAGAACATCGTTCGCCTTCGCAAGGAGCAGAAAGGTTTGTTGCAGCATTAAAGTGCTGGAAGCTTTCAGGTCAGAGGCTTGTTTTAGGAATTAGAATCCTGCAGTCCTGGAATGGTTTGGGTTGGGAGATTGTCCAGTTCCACCCTCTGCCATGGGTAAGGACACATTCCTGGCCTTGGACACTTCCAGGGATGGGGAGCCTCAGTCACTGTGTGGGAACTGAGGGATTCTCACTCTGTGAGAACTCAGGGATGTTTTCCAGTGCGGGCTGTGCTGTGTGCCAGCCTGGCCAGGCTTCCTTCCCCCACAGAGGCAGTGCTGGCCTTCCTGGTGACCTGGAACACCAACTCCCGAAACTGCCACGAGGCCCAGGCTGTCATGGAAACGCTCCTGAGGCACGAGGCACCCGAGAGCCTCCTGCAGTTCTCGGGAATCAAATCCGCCGTGGAGTCCCTGCTGCCCTACACGGGTGAGGCCCTGTGGGGACAGGTGTGGGCTGGAGGTGCTGGCTTGGATCAGGGATCATGGAATGGTTTGGGGTGGAAGAGGCAGGTCAGTTAATCCACCCCTGCCTTGGCAGGGACATCTTCCACCATCCCAGGCTGCTCCAAGCCCTGTCCAGCCTGGTCTTGTTCACTTCCAGGGATCCAGGGGATCCTCACAGGGAACAATTCCATCCCAATACCTCATCCATCCCTGCCCTCTGCAGTGGGAAGCCATTCCCTGTGTCCTGTCGCTCCGTCCCTTGTCCTAAGTCCCTCTCCAGCCCTCCTGGAGCCCCTTTAGGCCCTGGAAGTCTCCCTGGAGTGTTCCCTTCTCCAGGCTGGACATTCCCAGCCTGGCTGCACAATGCAGGGCCGGGTTCTGCTGCCTCCCCTGTGCCTGTGACCCCTTCCCTCCTTGCAGAGCGCCACTTCCAGAGGCTCAGCCGGCTGCTCCAGGCTTCCACCTTCATCGAGTTCATGTGGCACAACATGAGGCTGGCAGATGTGGCCCAGCAGGACCAGGGCACTCTCTGACCCCCCTCCCACCAACTTCTCTTTCCAAAGAGCCCTTTCCCACCGGGATGGCAGCTGGATTTTCAGTTCCTGTATTTTATAATAAATGTTTTCATTTCTAAACCAAGTCCAGCATCCACTCTCCTCAGGGATGAATGAAAGGAAAAGGTCATTTCTTTGGCCAAGCTGGGGTTTGTGTTTTCACACCCTCAATGTTCAGACTCACAAGCAGCAGTTAGTTTGGGATAAAACAGCAGAATCCCAACGAGCAGTTGGGATTTAAAGGATTCATGGAGCTGGGATCCTGCTTGGGCAAAGCAGTCTGGTCCAGGGCAGGGGTCTCACCTGTGCCCACCCAAAATTTAGCACCTTGGAGGGAGAGGAGCACAACTTAAATTCCCCAAATAGCACATTTTTAAAGAAGGCTTCAGAGATATTTACATGTATTTTATTTCCTAGACACAAATGTATAAAATTCAAACAACACACCTTACAAGATCTTTATAAAAATATTAACAGATGCCTGGGAGAATAAGTACAATTAACAGTGTAAAGAAAAGTCTTAATTTTCCTGTAACACTTTTTCTAACTCATTTCTAGCAAATGAGTTTAGGATTANCAGGGGTGACTCAGGCACGCTGGTGCCACTCCTCTGCCCTCCACGGTGGCTGTGCCAGCTCATCCTGGTGTGGGGAATAACCCGGGCACAGCTGTGAAACCCTCAGGTACTGCCGGGCAGGGCAACACCTGCCTCGGGGAGAACTCTCTGAGCTCCGAGCGACCTCCAGCCCTGGGGCTGCCGGATCCTCAGGTGCCCCCACCGAGTCCTCTGCCAGTAACTCCCTGTTAGCAGGGAGGTGATGGATGTGTGTGTGTGCCCCTCGGGAAGGGACGGTCCCAAGCGCTGACACTCCGGTGTTTGCTGCTCAGGGAGGTGATGGAGGTGTGTGCCCCTCGTCCCAAGCGCTGACGCTGCGGTGTTTGTTACTCAGGGAGGTGATGGAGGTGGGTGCTCTTCGTCCCAAGCGCTGCCACTCCGGTGTTTGTTACTCAGGGAGGTGATGGAGGTGGGTGCTCTTCGTCCCAAGCGCTGCCACTCCGGTGTTTGTTACTCAGGGAGGTGATGGAGGTGGGTGCTCTTCGTCCCAAGCGCTGCCACTCCGGTGTTTGTTACTCAGGGAGGTGATGGAGGTGTGTGCCCCTCGTCCCAAGCGCGGACGCTGCGGAGCCGCTGCCCACGGCTGCCAGGGGACTCCAGGTGTCAGGGCTGTCCCCGTGTCCCCTCCGCAGGGACCCTAATGCCGGCCGGGGCTCGGGGGCCCGGCCGCAGCCGATCGCTGCACGGCGCGCTTGGTGACGGTGCTGCAGCGCTGCAGGATCTCGCGGGCTGAGGGACGGGCCGGCACCTTGGGGACAGGGGCAGCGGGGGACGAGCCGAGCTCGGCCGCGCAGGACTCCACGAAGCCGGAGTCGTTCCTGCTCCTGAGGGGCGGCGATTTGCTGCCGCGGCCGGGGGCAGGAGAGCTCCTGGCCTGCTCCACCTCGGGCAGCGATCGCGACAAGTCGGGTGTCCAGGCCAGCCGGGCGTCCCCGCTGCTCCCCGAGCTCAGGGAGGAGCTGTCCAAATCCAGCTCCGGGCTGGAGCTGGCCCTGGGCAGAGAGCGGGACCTGCTCCTCGGGGAGCTGCCGTGCTCGGGCCGGGCCGGGCCGGGCCGGGCCACGGCCTCCCCCCGGGGCTGCGGGGAGCAGAGCGTCGCGCTGGAGGCGCTGAGGCCGCAGCTCAGGATGGTCTGGAGCTTGTGGTGAGGGTTCTGGTAGGGCCGGAGGCACAGCGAGGGCATGTAGCCAGTGCAGCCGTTGTACCTGAGGGCAGCGATGGAAAGAACACTGAGAAAAGCCTTCCAGCGCCTCGGGCCAAGGGGAGGGAGCACTTGGGGATGCAGGTCTGTGCTGCACACGGGGTGGGTGTGAGGATGGGGAAACCATCCCCAGTTCAGGGGGCTCCTGTGCATCCCACCCAGGAGGGGAGGAACAGCAAGCAGCTCCCTGAGGGAGCCAGGGCTTTGGGAAAGCCTCCTCACCGGATCAGCCACCAGCCGTCGTGGGATCTCCTGAGCACCTCCACCACCACGCCCTGGTTCACCGAGAGCTCGTCTGCCTTCTGAGCCTCATAGGCCTGCACCACAAAGTACAGGCTGCCTGCAGACAGAGGGAGAGCTTGGGTTTGCCCTGTGGAGAAGAAAGTGCTCTGATCCCTGTGAGAGACCAGCCCACCTGCACGGCAGCTGTGTCTGAGGGTGACTGGTTTGCACAGGGACCCCAACCTGATCCATTTAAGTTGGGTATAAAGAAGTTTTTTACAGAAAGGGTGTGGAGGCCCTGGAAGAGGTTGCCCAGAAAAGCTGTGGCTGCCCCTGTATCCCTGGAAGTGTCCAAGGCCAGGTTGGAAGGGGCTTGGAGCAGCCTGGGACAGTGGAAGGTGTTGGGGCTGGAACTGGATGGGCTTTAAGCTCTCTTCCAACCCAAACCACTCCACGATTCCATGACCCACAGGTGATGGCACAGCCAACCAGAAGGGTCAGAGGCCCAGGCAGGCACTCCAAGGCAGTGGTACAGTGGTGGGGTTCTGCAGAACTCATGTTTTGAAGCAGCAACAGACTTACCCTCCTCGTCCAAGCTGAGGGCATTCTGCACGTCCTCACAGGCATCAAGCTCTTCCAGGTATGAGGCTGGGAACCAGGCTATCTGCTTGTCTGCATTTTCCACCAGCCACCAGCCTACAGAGAGGAAAAATACCCAGATTTCAACAGCCTGCGAGTGAAGACATGACAATAATCCCTGGGCAGGGGACACAAGAGACAGGAAGGACATTCAGTGTCCCCCCAGGCAAGCACACGAGTGCAAACACCTGAACCCCTGACACAAGCTCAGCATCTGCCCCTCCACCCCTGGCACTGAATGGTGTCAAACCTACCAGTCATGTCCTTGATTAGCACTTCCACAATCTCCTTCTGAGCCACCGTGAAGGGTTTGTTCTTTGTGTCTTTGGTTTCAAAGGCCTCGATGCAGCGGTAGCTCTGCGACGCCTGAGGGAGGGTGATGGAGAGGGGCTGGGGGTTCTTCTCCCTTCTGAATACTGATGGCATGATCACAACACTGAAAAGTAAAGGTGCACGTCAAAAACTCGTGTGAAAAGGTTGAGTTTAGTATTGATTTTGGTAAAATAATTTCTGCAGAAAAGCTTCAGGCATCAGAAACAAAATTAACCTGGATTGAAGCACCCAGCTGAACTGCCCTGGAGTGTAACTGGTGTTTCTCTTCTATCCATATCCCATAACATTTCTGTTTCAAAACAAACAAAAAAATACAACTCCTATCTCATACCTGTTTTCAGGGAAGGAGGGATCGAGGTCCTGAGTCTGTGCCTTGAAGAACTGATTCACCTCTTCACCCCGGGAGATTTTCACATCCGTTTTCAGCAGCTCCTGGGAATAGGTTTCCAGCAGTTTCAGGATCTCCAGGCACCTGTTCAGCTTCCCACCCTTCCTCTGCTGCATAGTTATACCTTCAAAATAACAAGGGCACAGTTGGGATAGGACAGCAGTGGATCTGGATCCCTGGGAGCAGCATTTTTTCCCTGAACACCGAGGTGCCCTCACCCACCACCCTTCCTGCCCAAGCCCAAACTGTACAAGGTCACCGTCCCTGCCTCCCTGTCATTTTGAACAGCTCCTGATACAATTTTTTAACATCTAAAATTTCTCTTTTTTTCACATGTAAAGTTTCAAGACGCTCTAGGTCAAGGTTTGAAGTGTAGCATTGATTTGCCAAGTGCAGCTATCTAATAGAAAAGCCTTTCTGGGTCACTTTAAGTCTGTACTAGAGCCAAACATGCTGATGTGACCCAGTGGTGCCATGGCAGGAGCAGGAGTGAGCCCCTGATCTGCTCCAGAGGAAGGTCAGACTGGAGGCTTCAGTCCCTGTCATGGGTTATGACTGTTCCCAGCCACTCTCACGTTTGTTGGTCCATCAGAGATTTGTCCTCACCTTTAAACCTGGGTAAACTCCTCAGTGACCCACTCTCAGTGGGGAATTTTCTCTTCAGCTCTTTCTAAAAGCAAGGAGAAGGAGAGAACAGTGATTCCTCAAAGCTGACACACAGCTGGGCTCCTTCCCCTCCCCAGGACAGGAATCTTGAAATTTGAGGAATTGAAAATTCACTTACATGGAATTTCTTAAAGTCTCCAAATGTCCTGTAGATGAGAATGTTGTTCTGATCTGACCAAGACACAAACATCATGTAGTTCTGGGAAAAGAAAAGGGAAAAGAAAAGTGGTTTAAACACAGTGTTCAATTTTGAATGCTTCCAGGCAATCAGCATTTGCTGTGGTTTAGCTGAGGCTTTTAATGTCACATTAAAAAATTGAATGAAACATTAAACCCACAAAAGTATTTCCTTAATTTCATAACCCCAAATGGATAATCATTGCTGAAACCAGGAGAATTTTATGGTGATGTGACAGAAAGAGAGCAAAACACAAGATATTAAGCCCGTTTAAAACCAAATCCCCTTGTTCCAACCCCAATACTACAGGGAATAAGCAAACACATCCCTGGAAGAGTAACTGAAAATCCTCTAGTCTTCCAATTTGTAAATTATATTTAAGGAGAAAAAACGGAGCTAAATAAAAGAACAAAAATTCAAGTACCTTCTGCTTTCTGCACTGCATGAAGCCGACAGCCTTCACATCCACGGGGTACCTGTCGCAGCTCATCCTCCCCGCGGCTGCTGCTCCTCGTTCGCAGGGAGCCAGGGGGATGCGTGAGGGAAGGAGGAGGGAAGGAGGAAGCAGAGACGCGGCTCCAGCCCCGAGGGCCGAGGTTAAATACCCTGGAGCAGGAGGCAGGGCAGAGGTGTTCCCGAGCTTCCTCCTCCGCCCAGGCACCGGGCAGAAATTCCGTGATTTGGCAAACTACCGCGTGCCTTTTACCTTTCCCCCCGCTTTTAACCTGCAAATGCTGCCGGGTGCAAGGCGGGACGGAGTTCGGGGAGCCGCGGAGGAGAAACGCATTCTTTTATCACATCCTAAGCGGTGCCGGGAAGGGAGGGAAGGGAGCCGGGGCTGTTTGCCAGCGCTGCGTTAGGGGTAGGTCACAGGGGCAGCAGCACCTGCCCCGAGATATTCCCGGGACACAGGAGAGGTTTTTATGGCTCTATCGCACGGACAGTCACCTGCAGCTCGGGCTGAGCTCACTGAAGCAGCCCCAAAACTGAGGTAGAACATGGGTAGTAAAACACAGATCAGGCACCGTTTAACGTGAGGAATATTTGTTGTAAATATTTTTTTTCCTTGCTTTGTCCCACCTGCCGAGTTACTTTAAATAGATTTCTGATAGTTATATCGATATCTCCGTGGAGATGCCGATGTTACCAACAGACACATCCCCAGGATGTAACTAAAAGACTGAAAGTTCCTCTGGTGTAAATATGTGGTGGAAATTCAGCTCTGAGTGCTCTGCCCTGCATCCAGCCAGGCGTCCACACCCTCCCAGGGCAGCCACTGGCTCTTCCTAAGGAGCAGCTCCACGGCCCAGAGGCAAAGCAGGAGAGAGAATTCCAGCCTTGGACAGCCTGTCCTCTTCCTGAACCTCAGGGCTGATGGGCACCGTGTGATCAAAGCGCCTCTTCTTTGATAAAGCCTCAATTGAGCCATTATCACTATAATTATCTTTATCATTATCATTATTGAAACCCAAACTGAGAGGCTTAGCCGTGCCTCCCTTTCATTTCCCGGCTACCCCTGGCGTCTCAAACCCTCAGCAAAGGCTGCAGGTGATTTTTCATCTACCGAAAAAAAAAACCAACCCAGAACTGGAACAGGGAGCCAAATCAGATTCCTTCTGGAAAACACAGTCAGGAGAGTCTTGGAGCTTCCTTGGAGCCTCTTCCTCCCACATAGCAGGGTGGCACTTTCTGGGGACAAAGAAAGCAGGTTTATTGCAGTTGGATTTACTGCTGCTGGATATCTGTCCTGCATTAAGAAGGGAAAGTTATCCAAAGAGCACTTTGGTTTGGTGTGGATTTTGGAGAAAAAAGTCTCTCCAACAGCATCTCCGAGGCATTTCCTGGCTCAGGAAGCCACAGAGGAGCTGTCCTGAGAAAAAGGGATGTGAAGCAGCTCCCTGCCCTCCACAGCCCTGGCATCAGACCCTCCATCCCACTGTTACAAAGGCTCCAGCCAAAACATGTGCTGGTAAATCTCCCCAGATCAAAGACTGAGGATTTTATGGAGTGAGAGGAAACCACTTCATCCAGCAGATTTATTTACTCTACAAAGTGCCCAAACCCTTTGCTGACTCCATGTCCTCACACCTGCACTCCTTGGCTTCTCCTTGGCAGCCAAGCCAGGGCCAAGCTCATCCTCACGTGGCTCTTTCAAGTGGCTCTTGGAAATATCTGGGAGCAAGACCCCCAATGAAGCACCTTGGCTTGGTTTCCCGTCTCAGAGCAAACACAAACACAATGGATTAACATGTTCATCCTGACTGGGAAAAGCCTTGGAGGAGCTGCAGGATGAGGAGATGGCTGGGGAGGCTCAGAGAGCACCTTGATCTGCAGATGCCACAAAAACCAGAAGAGTAGGAAACAGCCTTGGTCAAAGGCTTTTTCCACATTCTCAGGGAATTCAAGCAGAAAAGGGGGTGTGGAAAACATCTAATGGAATGTTGAACAGGAAGGTGAAGCTACACATGGGTTTACAAGTCACCTGAGGCAGAAGGATCAGCCATGCAGTTTGGAGAGCTGATCTTCTGGAAAAGATTGGACTGACTGGGAGAGTGCTGGTCATAGCAGTGTTGTGTAAACCCAAATATGAGGAAAACTGCTCAAAACTCGGTAATTAGTTATCGAGTAAAAGTTTTGTGGAAGTGAAGGTCACCGTGACACAGAACTGAGGTGCAAGGAGGAGAGGAAAAGCTTGGCAGTCCTCTGAGATAACCAACACCTCTGGAGTCACCTGGAGGGCTCAGTCCCAGCTCTGCAGCAGTATCAGCACCCTGGAGATATCAAGTGTGATTTCACAAAACCTCAGGAGCCACGTCCTGTCTGCAGTGACACCATCTACGAAACCAGCAGGAGGCTGGGCCAGGTGGCCCGTGGATGGGCACAATGCTCCTCAAAGCTCTCCACAACTCCCAGCCATGCCAGGGCCATTCCTGTCGGGAAGGATGGGTAACCCACCAGTAGAGGCCATAATTCCACTTCTCTGCTGGATGCATTTGAACTCAGTTAGAAAAAACAAGACAAACGTTGTTTTTCTGACATTATCAAGTTTACTTTGTGTCTTCTACGGCTTCCGTGTCATCCTGCCATAAATCAGTGTCTCCCCGTGGGTAATAATTAATGGCAGAAATTGCTGGACGCTGCTGTTTCGCCATCGGTATTTATTTACACAGCTCTGAGGGCAGCAGTTAATTTTCCCTTAGCTGTTTTACAAGGTACCAAAGAGATCATAAATTAACGGGCAATATGTAGGAGCGCACTGCCCAGTTTTGCTAAGATGGAGGAAACAAGGGATTTTTCCATAAGGACTCCCACCGTTTTGCAGTCTGCTCCTGCACCCCACCAAGGTGGAGCTCTGCCACTCAAGGAGCATCACTCCAGCCACAAACAGCAGCTGTGGGGACAGAAACATGTTTGTGTCAGGTGACATGTTTGTGTCTCCCCACAGCTGGGGAGACAAAGGACGTCACCCAGAGAGCTCAGGAAGGCCCCAGAGTCACCAGGGCTGTCCCAGTGAGTATTCCCATTCCAAGATCAGACTCCTTTCCACGACAAATAAACACTGATGCTCTGCTTTTCTTTTCATGTCAGTGTGGATCAGGGGTAAGAAGCAGAATCTGAGCGCACAGATGCTCGGGGGCAGCCAAAGGCAGCTCCTCCCCAGCCCTTCCTGAGCCATTTTCCAGGTCCAGCAAGAAACAGCTTTGTCCCAAATGCTCAGAGAGGAGCAGCTCTGTTATGAACATCATTTCCACACACAGAAGTCATGTCTGGGCTGGAGAGTGACCTGTGCCCCTCATGGCTGATGATGTGTGGGATTCTGCTTCATGCATTTCTCCTTCTGTGGCCAGAACAGGAAAGGCAAAGAGAGGAACAGTCCTCAAACCACCCTCAGGACACTGCAGCTGCGAGGAAGAGATACAGAAAGGAGCTGTGGGCACAGCCGGGGGGGGCTGGAACCAAGCTGGTGGATAAGCTTCATCTTTCCCTCGCTCACCTTCAGGATCAAAACCTGCCCTTTACTGTTCTTGAAGGTCACCTGCGATGACACATGACCTATCAGCACCTTTAATGAAAAGCCCAGATGCTAAAAGCCGATTTTAAAACTACAAAGAGGTTTTAGACTTTTAATAAATAGAGAAACAGACCTTTATTTAAAAAAGAATAATGAAAACCCAGACACTGGAGTTGACAAAAGTCTCCTTCACTTCATGAACAAAGGAAGCAGTTGAACTTTCACACAGGCTGGGATGAGAGATTTTGCAGCAACTACTCCAGAAGAAAGCATTTCATTTCATCCTAATTTCAGCAGCTGCTGCATTAAAGCATTTCTCTGTGGCAGACCCAATTCAGCAACCCTTTGAGCCCGGGCAGCAGCTCAGCCCTTTCCCACTCCACCACTGGAGCTCCCCAAGGTGCACATCCCTCTTCAGTGCAGGGAGCCACTCACTGCTCACAGGCAGCTTTATTTCAGCATCCAAAAATCACAGCAGGGCATCAAACTCCCTCAAACCTCACTCCCGAGGCGTCCGTGTTTCCAAAGCCCCCTGGGATGGCCCCGCCCAGCCCAGGGAATGCTCTGCCCCGCTCGGGTGGGATCGCTGCCTGGGGCACGCACAGCCGACAGTCTCCTGTTTGCCGAGCACTCGCTGCAATGATTTCATAGTTCTTGTCGAAAAGTGACACGTTTTCCTAAGGTTATGCAGAGGACAAAAGTGTGATTCAAGAGGGAAACTTCCAGAAAGGGTGAGGATGTAACTTACGCTGCTTCAAGAAGAGGAGGTTCCCTGAATTATCCCTGAATTATTCGACACCAGCAGAGTGGTGTTTGATGAGTGCATGGCACGAGGCCAGCGCTGTGTGGATGTGCTGGGACCCAGGAACGGGACTGAAGGGAGAAGAAAAGCAGGGTGGGGTTTCCAAGGGGGTTTGAGGCTCTGCAGTGCACAGCCTGCCCTACACATTCCCAAATCCAGCGGAGGAAAATCCCAGCGACACCAGCACAGCCAACAGCAAGCACCAGCAAACACGGAGAAACGCTGTTTTCACTTGGGGAAAATCTGTTCTTACATCATGCTAAATATAGTAAATTGACTGGAGACAAGACCGTTGTGTTCCTTCCAGATTAGTCAGAGATGCTCATCCCACTCCTTCCCTTTCCTCATTCCCCATGGCCATCGAGGAGCAAAGTATGCAAAGCCTTATCTCTCCTGGGGATTCCACCAGCACCAGGAGCTCTGGGTTCACCCGCATTTCAGAGCAAAGACAGCAACTTGTGTTCCTTGGCCCCTTCAGAAACCAGGGAAAACCAGAGCCACTCAAAAGCCTGGTGGGAGAAGAGCAATGTGGAAGGAATTATTCTTTTCATTTATGTTTGATTTTTAATGAGTCCAAACATAGCAACTGTTACCTGAGGAAAACCTCTTCCAATGAAGGAGACTTCCTGTTGAATCCCTTTGACCTCCTTCTGGAAAAAAGGAATCCCCCCAAATCAGGGGCCACTCTCCTTTTGCAAAGCCAAGAGAACAAGGAGCTCCTCAGTGAAGACTCTGTGCTTCATTTTTCAAGAACACACAAGGAACCCCCAATTTTTCTGTGTTTATCCTCAGAATGGATGAACTAATTCCAGGGATGCTCAGAGTGGGTCTGGGAAGGAGGAGATAGATTGGAGCACAACATAGGCAGGACCATCTGAACCAACCTGTAGAAATAATTTGGTTTTCTCCCTGCCCCTGTCATCACCATTACTCATGGATTCTCATTTTTATCAGCAAGAGGATCCACACATAAAAATGATAAACCAGCTTTAAAAGACCAAACTCAGTTTCTGGTGTAGATGCCCAGATTTGAGCAAGGCAGTGCCTTGTGCTCAGTCTTACACTTCAGACTGTTCTGAACACATTTCAGCAGTTCTGGATGGATCTGAACCAAGACCAACATCTCACCATTCCCTGGCAGGGGGCTGTAGGCTCCTTCCTGATATCTGGGGGATAAATTCATACTTCTGGGAAATTTTGCAGGTGATAAAGTTCTTGTACGCAAGCAGAGAGGATCGATGTGATTCACTTACCTAGAAATAAATGTCTTTTTTGTTGTTGTTGCTATTTCCTAGTTGGCTGTAATTTCTCAAACAAGTCTATGACTAATTCCTGGCTTATTACTGGTCAAACTTTAAGCTCACATTCCTACGTGTAAATACAAGACAACTTCCTGCTGTATTCCCCTGCAGAGGGAAACAGTTACATTCAGCTGGAACTACCTACAAAACCATCACAAAAACACTTGGTAAGGATCCTGAGACGCACAGGGTACATTCCTCCCCCCCAAAAAATCAAAGAATCATGGAATAGGTTGGGTTGGAAGGACCTTAAAGTCCATCCAGTGCCACCCCCTGCCACGGGCAGGGACACCTTCCATTGTCCCAGGGTGCTCCAAGCTCTTTCCAACCTCACCTTGGCCACCTCCAGGGATGGGGCAACCAGGGCCTCTCTGGACAACTTATTCCAGTTGCCTCATCTGATACTTTAAATAAATTACTGGACATTCAGTGGTGGTTAGATTCCCAAACGAAGAAGGCTCCCAGAATATTATCCCTTGTCCCAGTCCCTAATGGCCAACCTGCAGGAAGCTGGGGTCACACTGCTGGGACAGAGTTGTGTGAAGTGTCCTGGGGATCATCTCCCTCCTCGGGATCATTCCCCTTGTGTCTGCTCTCCTCGGAGCCACCCCTCCTTGCAGTCCCCCTGCTTTGCTCAGGGGCTGGATTTAAGCCAGCACCTTTGTCCTTGCCCAAGCCCACTGCGAGGATCTCTGTGCCATGAGGATTTTGCAGGGCTCAGAGGGGCAGGGAAAGTGCCCAGCCCCATTTCTTCTTCCTTCCCCAAGCCCTGCTGCCAGCTGCCCATTCCCAGCTCTCGTCTAGCAAGCACAAAGGTAAGGGCAGAAGATCAAACAGCTCTGAGAAAGGCAAACAGAGCCTTTCATTCTCTCCAGCAGGGCTTTTACTGCTGCTTCCTGGTGCCTGCTGTCACCGCCCCCTGAGCTACCCCATTCCCATTCCAGGCACGGCTCTGAGGAAGAGGGACATACTCAGTGACACCTGTGACTTCAGGGAGCCCAGTCTCACACACACGGGTGGCTGAAATAGGTGCTTTGCTGGCAGCACCTGTGCCCAGGAGCCCTGGGCAGGGACGCCTTCCACCATCCCAGGCTGCTCCAAGCCCCATCCAGCCCGGCCTTGGACACCCCCAGGGATCCAGGGACAGCCACAGCTGCTCTGGGCACCCTGTGCCAGGGCCTGCCCACGCTCCCAGGGAAGAATTCCTCCCCAAAAGCTAACTAGTGTGAGGAGTTTGTTTGGTAACAGGCACTATTACATTCCAGCTCTTAAATCGCTGTTGGGAGCAGAGGGTTGGGTGGGTTAGGCTGTCCAAGGGGGAGCAGGAGGGAATGTTCCCTCATCCTTCCTTTAGATGGAACTAATTTGCCTCTGCACTTGGATTCATGGAGAGACAGTAAAGTGAATTTCCTTGCTCTGACTTGAACTGGAGCATTTCTCCATTTTTTAAACTTTGAAATCCCAGCTGATGCTGGACCTGAAGGCAAGTGGAGAAAACTGGGAGGACCTTTTCCTAAAGAGCCAGCTCTGCTCCTAGAGCTGAGCAGGAAAAGGGTGAGGGTAGCAACGTGGGGTACAAATCTCTGTAACCAACAGCTTCCTTCCAGGCTACGAGCTTTTTCCTTTTCAATAAAGATGTTGATGTTTTAAGTGATAAATTAAATCACTACCAAGGAAGCACAGTCTGCTAACTGGCCAAACCAGGAGATTGCTGTGACTTGGAAACATCTCTGCAACTATTTAATTGCTTGAAGATCAAACAACGAAGCTCTAGAGGAAATTCCCTGAGTATCTCATTCTCTCTTTTCCTGACTTTATAAAAGTTAACGAGCTCGTGAGCATCAGTTAAAACATTTATTGGTGAGCAAGGAAAACAGACATAAAAAATACCACTGTCCCTACTCGATCTTTCCTTTGCCTGTGAAATTTATCTTTATGGTTGTCTACAATTTTACACAAAGCCATTCCAGCAGCTCCTACCAGTTACTCACGTGTCTTCTCCCTCCCTCACAAAAGTCAGCAAAGAAATATTCCCAATAAATAAAAACAAAGGAGCACTGGTAAATAGAGACCCCAGGATGGAGATCCAGACCATCAGCTCAGTGCTCCACAGAGTAAAACAGCTCAGCCATTTCCACATGAAGCACACCAAGTGTTGAAATATGTTTGAGGGCAACTCCTTGAGGTATTTTTCTAAAACGATGTTTTTTCTAATACACATTTTATACCACACTGTGTTAAATAAATCACACATACATATATATTTATATATACGGTGACATTTTGGTCCAGCTCCATCCCGGACATACATTTGTTTGCATTAAACAAAATAATCACATTTTTCACTTGACCTACAGATGATGAACAGGAGAAAAGTTGAAGTGGATGCAAAATTCACATTGTCCACGATAGGAGACTTGTGGCTCTCAAACCTTTAAGAGCATGACAGAATCAAGATGAAAAGAAGGACGAGAGCAAGTCTGTGCTGCTCTCCAAGTTTTTGACCTGTGACCTCTATTAAGAATTTCGTAGGTCCACAGCTAATTAATGTTTCCAAGGGGTAAAAGAGCAAGCTCCAAAGTCTGATGCCAGGCTGGACCGTTGCCCAGGTCACCCCCCTCACGTGCTCACAAGCCTGTGGCTCTCTGGGAATAAAAGAAGAAATGCCAAATGTCCACTCGAGACCAAGACCTTGGGGCCAGGCCTGGCTCTCCATCACCCCGAGGAGCCCAGCCACTCCCAGGCAGTGCCTGCCCTGGTGTGACACATGCCAGCACTCTCAGAAAGAGGAAAATCCTCCCTCAACATGGATTTACGAGCATGTGACAGGTGTTAAAAACATGCAGAACTTTATATGGGCGTGTTGCTGTAGAGGAGCATGAGTTGAATGGAGTTCTCTACTTGTTTGTCCATAAAATCGCCCTGTTGATTGTATGACTCTGCTGGAGATAACGCTGAGGCGCCCGTCAGCACCGCTGGCACGAAGGAGAGCTGCTGTGTGCCATGGGCTCTGCCACACACAGTATCTACACACCCTGGAGCCCCAGAAGAGTTGAGTTTGGAAGAGATCACCCAGTGCAGCCCCCTGCCCAGGCAGGGTCACCTGCAGCAGGTGACACAGGAACGTGTCCAGGTGGCTTTGGGATGTCTCCTGAGGGAGATCCACACCCTCCCTGGGCAGCTGTTCCAGGGCTCTGCTCTTTCCTCTCTCATGGAAAGAGGTTCTTCCTCGTGTCAGGGTGGAAGTTGTTGTGTGCCAGTTTCTGGCCATTCATTGCTTCTCATCCTGTCACTGAACAGAGTCTGTGCCCATCCTGTGACACCCTGGAAGGGATTTACATGGATTGATGGGATCCCCTCTCAGCCTTCCCTTCTCCAGGCTGATCAAGCCCAGCTCCTGCAGTTTCTCCTCTTCACACAGATGCTCCAGACCCCATATGAACATATATTTACACGTATTTTTGTGCCCATTTGGGACGACTGTATAAAGGGAACTGCTCTTTGGCACGCACTGAGGGGACCTGGCAGAAGCCTCCCCTGAGGGGACCTGTGTGCCCCCCCTGCGGGTGAGCACAGCCCCACCACACCCGAGGGGCGATGTGAAGCGAAAATCGAGGAAGCACAGGCGGGAGCGTCGCGTTCCCCTCACACACGATATTTAAACACAGACTTTGCCGCGGGTTTTTTGGTCAAAACACACCAGCAATGGCACTTGGGCGTGTGCCGGGTCCCAGGCCCCCCCCGGCGCCCGGGCGGGAATGGCGCCGCCCCGGCCCGTCCTGCACCGCGGCGCCGACATGGCGGCGCCCAGCGAGGGCCGTGCGGGACGGGGCTCCGCGCCCTTCCCGGGCACCGACAGCGGCTCCTTCCCCTTCCCCGGCCCGCACGGCACGGCGGGGGAGCCGCACAAGAAGCCATGCCGAGCCTGCACGGATTTCAAGAGTTGGCTCCGCGAGCAGAGGAAGCAGGCGGCCCCGGGCAGCGCGGTGAGGCGCGGCGGGAGCCTCCCGCCGGAACTCCTGGCGCCCCCCAGTCCCTGCAGAGCATCCTCAGTCCTCCATCCTGCTCCCTCAAGTGGGATGAGGCTGCGCATTCCCTTCGGGGTCTGAAGGAGCCGAGGACAGGGTTCCCGTCAGTGGGAATGGGAAGGGGGTCCCCATCTTCTCCCTGGGGGTGAGGGGGCTCTGCCATTGCCCCCGCTGAGGGTGTGAGGGGAGCTCTGCCATGCTCCCATTGAAGGTGTGAGGGGGGCTCTGCAATGTCCTCAGAAAGGCTGTGAAGGACCTGTTCTCCCCATCTCACCTTCCCACGCTGCCCAAAAGGGCTGTTTCCCCACCAACCCCGGTGTCCCCTGTCCCTGTGCAGGACGTGGCGGCGGCGGAGGAGAAGGAGCCCCCTCCGGACTGTCCCCTGGACAGCGAGCAGCTGGGCCGCAGCACCTGGGCCTTCCTGCACACCATGGCCGCGTACTACCCCGACCGGCCCTCCGGGGCACAGCAGAAGGAGATGAGGGACTTCATCAACCTCTTCTCCAAGTTCTACCCCTGCGAGCACTGCGCAGAGGACCTGAGGGAGAGGTGAGTGGCCTCAGAGGGTTCTTTGAGGATCTGAGTTTCCTCAGCGGGCCTTTTGAGGCTCTGAAGGACAGGTGAGTGGCCTCAGCGGGTTTTTTGAGCATCTGGGGGAAAGGTGAGTTTCCTCAGTGGGTTTTTTGAAGGTCTGAGGGAAAGGTGAGTGTCCTCAGCAGGTTTTTGTGCTGGAGGGACTTGCCAGAAGTGCTGGGCTGCAGCAGCTAGTTTGCATATCAGCAGTTCTTCCTGAAGGCGGCGTTTGTAGCTACCTGAACTGGTTTCTTCCATTATTGCATCAATCACAGATGCACTTACTCAAAAAACAAACACTTGTCCTCATGCTGTTGAGTTCAGTGCTGCCTCCAAGGCCTGCCTGAGGCAATTCTGGAGTTTTCTGGTTCAAAACAGGCTTGTGAACCGGTGTGGAATTAGACTGGGACTTGGAATAATTTGGTTTTCAGGAGACAAGTATTCTTCTACCCTGTAAAATACCCTGTATTGGCAATCTCAGTAGTGAAGGCAAAGGCTGAAATGGGCTGAGGTGTTAGATTTGGTAGGTGTCCCTGCCCGTGGCAGGGGCTTGGGATGGGATGATCTTTAAAGTCCATTCCAACCCAAACCATTCTGGGATTATGTGATAAAGTTTTCTGCTGCTCTCAGCTTCTTTCTCAGAAGTTTCCAGTAATTTGTTTCCCCTTCCCTGTTTGCAGATTACGGACGAACCAACCCGATACGAGCACCAGGAGTAACTTCTCCCAGTGGCTGTGTCTGCTCCACAACGAAGTGAACAGGAAGCTGGGGAAGTCAGAATTCGACTGCTCCCGCGTGGATGAGCGCTGGAGGGATGGCTGGAAGGATGGGAGCTGTGACTAACCCACAGGGATTGCTCTGGGGATCCAGCAGAGCACCTCGGTCCGTGTGGACCCACTGCAGGGACAGTGGGAGTCAATAACTCTGCGTGGGACTGATTCAGAGCTGAACCAATGCCAAAAGGAGAATTGAAAACCCTATCCCAATGATATTTTGATCAGTGGTACCAGTAATGGTACCTGAGGGGTTGAGGCTGCCAGAAACCTCTGAGATTGGGTCACTGACAAATTCATTTCATTGTGACATTTCCTGATTTTGGGGGCATTTGCTTTTTTTGGAGCTAGAATTCATTTTCCCTGAACACAGTTGTGTTCTCCGCAGGCATAGCCTGATGTTTTAGAAAATGCATCTGATTAATTGTCATTTTCATTTCTGCTGTTCTGAAAGAGAAAACTAATTCTGGGATTTGTGTCGAGTCTGTACCCCTGCATTTCTCTTTCCAGGATCTCCAACACTGGTTGTTACTCTTGCATCCAATTCCTCAGATAAAAGTCCTGAGGACGGGTACATTTAATTTAAACACTAAAATCGCAGAGCCCAGATTTCTCAGTTTGGTTTTGTGTTTCAACTTACCATGTCAGAGGACAAAAACAGAGTCAAAATCATTTCAAGTTCTTCACCTAGGTTGTGATCTCTTTCCTTCCTGCACTCCTGGCTGGGAGAAGTTTGCACAAACCCTGACAACAGCAGGTTTTTTTTTCCTTACCTGCTTCCTGCTGAGCTTTTCTTGCATGTTTTATTGTGCTTCCTTATGTCATGCCCCACATCACACCCGTGAATTTGCCGTTGGGGGTTTTTTTTGCAGGTTTGGACTGGAAATGTTGATGGTGCTGCTGTGATCAGAGCAGTGGCACTGCTAATCTGAGACTTTGGTCCTCACACCTCTGTGTGGGGCTCCTTGGTGGTTAGAGAACCAGTAACACCTTTGGAAAGACATTTTGATATTTTATGGCACAGTCAAGTCCTTTCAGGTCGGGGCTGTTAAATGAGTATGAGACTTTTACAGAGCAATGATTTCTGAACTTCTTATGTCGTAACATTTCTAAACCCAAACCCGAATGAGGTGATGATAATGAGGTACTGCACAATTAGCGTGATTGAAGGTGTCATTCAGGCTATTAAAAGTGCTCAGAAAATTTCCCTATCACCATGTTGGAGTTCTTAGAACAAATAAATCCCAGCTCTTGGGTTTTGGTAATAAACTCAGCCCCCAAACCAAAGCCCCTTGGGATCCACTAGAGGGGAGAGGACCAACGAAAGGGTTGCAGCCCTCCCTTTTTGCAGGTAGGACCCAACTGACTCAGTTCTGTCAGGACACTTTTAGCAGCTGGGGGCGTGGGCAGGCCTTTCCCTCTGGCTTTGGTTGTGCTCAAGCAGGAATTTTGTGTTCTTCCATTCCAATCTGCCCTCTGTGACTGTTCCCTGTGACGATTTCCTCGCCCGCGGGGCAGATGATGAGATTTCTCCCTCCTTTGTTTCGGTGTAAAGGAGCAGGTCGGTGAAGAGTCTGTCCCATCCTTTGTCACCTTCAGGAGCCAGGGGACCAGGCTGGGGAGCTGCAGTGGCCTGTGCCAGCCCCGGGATGTGCTGCCCGGGCTCAGGGGCCAGCAGGGACACGGGAACCTCCCACCACACCTGTCCTCTCCCTGGCTGCAGACAGGGAACTGAGGGGGTGTCCAGCACACTCTGGGCACTCTGTGTGCCTCAGGGAGTGCAGGAGGAAAGCCTGTCCTGTCCTGGCAGGGGTGGGGAAGAACCTTCAAGCTGAGTCTGTGTCTTTGGCAAATCCTGCCTAAAAATGAGGCCACCAGCTGTGGTCAGCATGCTTTTAGGGCAGTTTCTATCTTTGCCAAGTGGCCGTCTGATAAAATCTGCGCTTGCACTCTGTTCTCTCATGTTTTTGGACCAGACAGAAGAGCTCTGACATAGTTTTTCCTCAGGCATATCCTCACCTCTGTGGACTTGACCCTGTGAGGAGTGGGGAGATTGGTTCTGCTGCTCCTTTGTAGCACAAGTTGTAGTCTTGGGTAAGGAATTTCCATTGGAGGTCCTCATACTCATGTACAGAAAATTGTGAATTCTCTACTAACTGCACTTGATTAAATCTAGTTTTAAAAATCTCTGTATTCAAATTATATTTCCTGTTGATGTAAAAATAATAAAGCAACTGAGTCCACTCCTGGTTCACTCCTGCTGCATGGGATCTTAGGAACAGGGGTCCTGCAGTGCTGGTGGGTCCAATCTCTGCATGCCAAAATACTACTGTTATGTATATAAACCAAGATATAGATACAGTTATATATATATATATATTCTAGTTTTGTGGCTCAGGTAAATCATGTGATTCTCTGTGGACTGATCAGACAAGCTGGGGCTGCTGCTGGTCCTTTCCTCTTGTGCTGTTTCATTGATGCAGTTCTCTGTTAGCCCTACAAAAATGCAGGGATTCGTACAGCAGGTCCTGTCACACCAGAGTTTGCTTTTAAAAGGGGAGCAGTGGGAATTTTTACAGGGTTCCAGTGGTTTTTTGACTTGCTGACTGCTGGTGGGACCTTGCTGGAGAGATCTGTGTGACAGGTACCTGACCAACCTTGCAGCTTCCCAAATTCCTCCCTGTTTTCACGGACTGGTCTGCATTCAAGCTGTGCTTCACCTTTTTCCTTTTTATTTATTTTTTTTTTTTTTTAATTCCCTCCCCAAAAGCAAAGAGCAGGGAGCCCTGGGGGAATTGTGTGTTCCATGGATGGCAGGCAGACCTGCAGGTGCTGGCAGAAGCAGCAGTGTGGCTTTGACATTTTTCCAAGGATTAGCTGTTCCTTTGCAGTGCGTTGGGTGTACGCAGGCTCCTGTTTTACAGCAGGATTCCCAAGAGTTGCTTTGTTTTCTCGTGTCTTTTGCTTCAGTCTGTTCCAGGCAGTGTGGGAGATTCTCCCTGTTGGAGTTTTACAGGCTTGGAGAGGGAAGGGTTTGGATTTTGGAGGGTTTTTCTTTCCCTTCCCTCTAAGCGCTGATTTTGTTGGGGTTTTATTCCATTCCTGGAATGGCTGATCAGAGTTTTCGTCTGAAGGACGGAGAGGAGCTGTCCAGTATTTTTTGAAGTCAGGACTAAGCACAGCCAACAAGGTGATGTGAAGTCACCTCTTGATTTTGTAGGGTAATAGGGAAAGTAATAAAACATGAAAGCAAACCACCGGTAGTGGCACGGAGACAGATCAGTTAAAATGTAATCCAAGGGGATGAGGGTCAGCCTTGGCACCACAGGGAAGGCTTGATGAGCACCAAATCCTAATTCCTGGCTGGCCACCCCTCACTTCAGGTGCTGATCACAGTCCAGGGAGCTGAGGGATGATTGCTGGCATTTTCTGCAAAACTGTGAACAAAGGTTCTTCGCTGAGGATAAATGGGCTTTGGTGCCCTTCTCTGTGCTGATGGATGTAAAAAAAAACCCCAACCCAGATGGATCTGATTTTTTTCCTGTCATTTCTGAGTGTTTGTGATTGCTCTTAAGATTTCCACGAGTAGAATCACAGGATATCCCAGCTGGAAGGGACCTACAGGGCCCACCCAGCTCCTGAGCCTGACCAGCCACAGCAGCGTTTGCCAAGCTTTGAAAGCTCCGTGTTCCCCTTGGCCTGTGACAGTCCCGGTGAGGGGCGGCTGATCCAGCCTGGAAATTCTGCTGGCATTTCTCTGAGCTCAGCCCCTGGCATGGGCTGGCCCCAGCCGTGTCCCAGGCACTGGGACCTGCCCAGTTCTGCCTTTGCTTCCTATGGAAAAGTGCCCTCCGCTTCCACGTGCTGGTGCAGGCTGATGCTTTTCCTCCCGAGCACTCCAAATCCAGAAGTCCCTTCCTGGTCCCGGTTTTCCCTCCCATCCAGCACATCCTGTGATTCTCCTGGGCTGCTGTTCGTGGCTGCAGTTTGCTTCCCACGGGGAAATTCCCTTCACATCTGACCAAGCCAACAGTAGAGGGCAACAGAGGATGTATTTCCATGTATTTCCATGTATTTCCGTGTATTTCCTCGACTTTTCTGCCTCTTACCCATCTCTGGAACAAGACTGCTCTAATACCAAATATTTCACCTCATCCTAGTCCCTTTCCTGTGACTTTGGGAGGAGATTTTGGTGCCTTCAGTTACTTTTCAAACTAGTGTGCAAGCCTCTTGTATAATTACCTAAACGAGGGATGTGTTGTTCCTTTGCCTGCAACTGAAATCTGCACTTGGAAGCAGAATAAAACACTGGATGCTGTTTTCAGCATTTCCTACCTGATCTTCAGCCCACAGTTGGTGATATATGCAGATGTCCTGGCTTTTTTGGTCATTAATAGATTAGAAAGTGTGAATTCACTGGATAATTTTGGAACAGTGACAGGACTCCTGCACAGACCAGAGGTGAGTGCAGGGAACGATGCACAGCACTCATGGAGCAGCCAGAGAAGGGATCCAACTTCCTTGGCACTGTTGTCACCTGCTCTGCATGGGAAAAAGTAGGAAGAAATCCCACAGAGTTTCATGGGAGTTTTGCTTTGGGTTAGCAGATCTGTGAGAAAGGAAACAGCTGAGTTAATTTCATGTCTGTCCCACCATGCAGCCCTTAAAACCTTCCCCGTTGCCCAGAACACTGAGCTTTAGCTCTAAGCTCAAGTCCCAGTGCTGGATGGAGACTTGCCCTGTGAATTCTGAGTATGGTCAGGCAAGGCTGGGCTTTCCCTGCTTTTTCCATCCGGGTGTGCATTAAAAAAGTGGATTCTGTGAGTGTGCCTCATGTTCTGCGGCTTCGATGGGGTAAAAGATAAACAAGGTTTAAAAGACAATGCCCTCATGGCCAGAGCACGTGCCTGGAGGCTCTGGAGATCAAAATTCAGTTCTTTTTTAGTCATAAGCTTCTTGCTAGACACCAGGTAAGTCACTTCATCTTCTGCAGCCACACTTCCACTTCTGCTTAAGGGGGTAAAAATAGCTGTTAGGGCAGCCTTGGCCTGTATTTCCTGTTTAGGTGAAAATGTCCTTCCTGGAGGCTGTTTTAATGTGCTTGTGCTGCACAAGCCTGGGCCTGAGAGCGTTCACAGTTATAAAATCCCTCATCTCCATCAGCCCCACTAATCTCTTTTCCACCAGGAAAATGGAATCTGAGGACCTGTTAAGAAACTGAGCTTTTCTTATTTTCAGTGTATTCTGGCAGCAAAGCTTCGTGTAGCTCAAATGAGAGTTATGGAAGCTCTTCATGTCCAGTGTGGCTTGGGCTGCCCCACGTCCTTGTACCTGCTCACACAGGTGAACCCAGTGACCCCAAGCAGGTGACAAGAGCCAGGTGACAAGAGCCAGGTGACAAGCACCAGTGTCAGCTGTTGGCTGGCACGTCCCCAGCACGCTGGGACTTGCCAGTGTGTTCCTAACGAGGCCAGTCTGGGGAGCAGCAAGAGACCTTGTTCCCCTTTTTCGAGCTCCTCCCAAGGTGGGGAGCAGTGGCTGAATCAGATTAGATTCTGGTTTGCCAAAAGCCCCGAACTTTTCATGCTGTGAAGTATTTGGAGGAGCAGATGCTGAGTTTCCTCCTGAGCCGTTGAGGCCACGGCTGCAGCACCGAGAGGGGTTTTGAAACCCTTTGGGGTTTGGTTCAGATTGGGTTTTACGCAAGCACTGAGATGCCAACTCCCCTGTTCAACACCAGTGCTACCTCACCTCACTGAGTTCTGCTATCCCAGACTTCCCTCGGTGATTTCAAAGTTTTCCAGTTTTTTTCTGGCACACTTATCCTGGGTTTATCCACGTACAGTAAGTGCTGAACCCCACCTGAGAAACGTTTCACAAGCAGATGAGTAACCAGCTAATAAATCATCTCCCAGGTATTTTTGGATCTCTTAGGGTGGAAAGCATGAAGAGCTTTCTAGTGATAGTGGGCTAAGGTATTGCTCATCAGGAAGCCCATTCTCTCTCCCTACGGACTTCTAAGCTCTTCTCAATATTCCCATCAACTCTCGTTTTCCTGGTGGCTGAAAGCAGCACCAGCCAGCTCTAATGAATGGCAAGCAAAGCATTTCAGAGCAACAACTAAACGAGCATCTATCAAAGTGCAGCTTCAAGCCTGCTGCCCAGGGAATGTGAAGGACAAGCTGTTTTCCCACCCACGCCCGTGCCAGGGCAGGCTCAGGCCACGGGGAGCTGCTGAAGTTGGTGGCTGGAATGTGTGTCCAGAGCCTGTCTGGCTCCCTCGGGCTCCCTGCAGCCAGGCTGTGACCTGCAGGCTGGCATTGCTTCACTCCAAACACACACTGGCGCAGCTGCTCCCAGAACAAGGCGGTTTCACATCGCTTTTCCCACCTGGAGCACTCTGGCCAGCTCTGGGGCCCCACAGACAAGGGAGACGTGGATCTGGTGAGGTCACTGATCACAGGGCTGGGCCCCTCTGCTCTGGAGCCCGGCTGGGAGAGCTGGGGGTGTCCAGCCTGGAGAAGGGAAGGCTCTGAGGAGACCTTGGAGCCCCTTCCAGTACCTGAAGGGTCCTGATCCCAGCCCTTGGCTGAGCAGGTAGGGCTGACTGGAACAGGTTTTGAAGAAGGAGAAAGCCCCACATCTTTTCCCCACCCAGGTTCTCATGTACTTAGCCCCGAGAAAACCTGATGGGGTTTTTTTTTGTGTGATAGAGACAAAGGTAAGAAGTTGGCATGTCCAGAAGAAGCAAAAAGCAAAAACAGGTTTTCCAGTACCTTTAATTAAACTCATGTAAAATAAAAACATGGACAGCTCTTGGGCAGTTGTCTGCATGCTGCTCTGTTTGTTCCCTGTCCCTGAAATCCAAGGGGAATGGTAAACACAGACAAAACCTGTTCAAGCTGAACAAACGCTCTGGGAAGTGCCATTTCCAAACGCTGCTGTTCTCCATTTGATGGGGAAAACGTGGAAGGTGCAATATCCTTCCCCATTATTGGCTGGCTCTGCGTATCTGTTGATTTGCAGCAATAGGAAACGAGACAGAAAGACAGTTTGTATGTGGGCTGGAGATACCTCCTGTGCTTTTTCTGAGCTGGAGCAGGGGAAGAAAACTGGCACCCCTTGATGTGGGCAATGATTGTATAAACACTGCACACAGCAGAAGTTGGGGGGATGAACCCCCAAGAAAGGACAAGTTTAGGAGCAGGGATTTCAGTGCCTGGAGCACCAAGGTCATGCCTTGAAGGGTGTGAACCATGTACCTGTCTGGAAATGGTCATGATTTGTTCTAGGGTAACATCTCAAAGATTCAGGCAGTGTCCTGCTCCCTTGTGCTCTGCTTTGTCCAAGATATGCCTGCTCCAGCTGGGACGGATGAGCTGGGCAAGACACGTTAGAAAGAGGGAGAGAGAAGTGGCTTTCCCAACATCATTGGAAAATCAGGAGCAGGCCCCAGAGGCCCAGCTGATTCCCTGTGCAGTGTCCCCTGGAACACGCTGCCTCCCTGGCACTGGCCACCCTGGAGGAGCAGGGCAGCCCTTGCCATCACATGGAACTCCGAGCTGATGGGTTTGGGATGGTTGATGCCCAAAGCATGAAGCTGATTTCTGAGGATGCTGAAACAGCTGCTTCTGAACTGCTGAAGCTGATTGAAAATCCCACCTCGGGTAATCCCTTCAAGTTAATTTGGTCTTTGTCCCTGACCTGCAATTCAGGGATGAGCTGGCAATGATGCTCTTGGCACTGGGGTGCCATCCCTGGCCTGCTCCACGAGCCATCCTGCCAGCACAAAGCAGGAGGGACCAACCCACTGTTCTCTTCGTGGCCTTTTCAGTTTTGCCTAGAAAAATGTGGTGGTTACTGAGCTGGTGACATTGAGGAATGAAGGGCTGAATTCTGCTTTTCCTGCTGGGAGTCAGAAATAGACCTGGAGAGATGATGACTCACCTGTAATTGAGAAAAACTGCGTGGCATCATTTTGAGCCTCAACAGTTAAATCCTGATTCCAAGCTGCCAGAAAGAACAGACTGACAAAGCTGCAGAAGGCCAGAAGGAGCTGGAAACAGGATCCAGCACACGGGAATGCTTTGCTCCATGACTGCATCGTGTGTGTGAGGGGGTTTATTCACCTGCCCACAGGTACCCCGCGTGCTGTGGCAGTGACAGGGTCCCTGCAGGGGGAAGGGGCTGCAGTGGGGCAGTGCCGGGGCCGGGAGGAGCCCCCAGCCCCGCAGCCGTGCTCCTCCTCCCTGCGCCTTTCCCTGCAGCTCCCGTCCGGAGCAGGGATGATGTCAGGGTTGTCATGGCATCGGTATCTATGGAACCGGGATCAGCATCGCGGTGCTGCGAAAACCAACTCAGGACATGGACCTGGAGCCGCGGGGGGAACTCCCTCCGCAGTAATCGAGGGTTTCCCTCTAAGGTTCTTCTTTTTCCTCCTTCCTGCTGCCCATGGGGAGGGAGCAGGGATGGGGCTTGGCCTCCTGCCGTCCCACGGCAGCTCTGGGTTCCTCCTTCCGTGCGTGAGGAAAGTGAGAGGGATCAGCCCCATCCATTTTCACTTCCCTTTTCCTGCACCAGCTATGACTGTGCAACAGCAAAGAGCAGCTGCCAAACCTTGCCCTCTGCTCTCGGCCACTGGCTGCAGGGCCTCCGAGGGTCCCCAAAGGGCGACAGCCACTCTTTCTGGGGGCGCTGGGCACAGAAGGGGGGGTTTATTTTAGGGTCAGTGTCCACAGCAGAGGTGAGCAGTGTGGTGAGTCCCTGTGCTCCGGGCCATGGCATCACCCTCCTGCCAACAGCCCTGCTGCTCACAGGGCCATAGCCCAGGCAGCCTTTGGCACTGCCCGGTGGCACTGGCATGGCATGGTGACCCTTGCAAGGACACCCAGCCCTGCCCATGGCAAGCTATCCCCAGTGACAGTCGGACAGTAATTCTTGGAACAGCACAGTGACCCTGGCAATGGCAAGGCATCCTGTTCTGTGGTGTCCCCAGCCATGGCACAGTGATCATGTCCCCATGGCCACGGCATGGTGACCACAGCCACAGCATGGTGACCACAGCTACAGCATGGTGACCACGGCCACAGCACAGTGGCACTGGCTATCCACAGTGCCCACAACTGTGCTGTGGCAGCCGTGTCCGCTGCTCGGTGGCAGTGGCTGTGACAGTGCCCGTGCCCACTGCTCGGTGACAGTGGCTGTCATAGTGTCACTGTGCCTGGGCCCACTGCTCGTTGACAGTGGCTGTCATAGTGTCACTGTGCCTGGGCCCACTGCTCGTTGGCAGTGGCTGTCCCACTGTCACAGTGCCCATGCCCCTGCATCTTGGTGACAGTGTCTGTCACGGTGTCACTGTGCCTGTGCTTGCATCTTGGTGACAGTGGCTGTGACAGTGCCCGTGCCCACATCCCGGTGACAGCGGCTGTGGCAGTGCCCGGAGCCCCATCCCGGTGACAGCGGCTGTCACAGTGTCACGGTGCCCGTGCCCACATCCCGGTGACAGCGGCTGT
>VYXD01003404.1:0-125296 GCA_013397195.1 Hylia prasina
TTGTAGAAAAAAGAATTCCTACAGTGAGAGCACTCAGATTTGTGAAGGATAAATAATTTCTTAACCCAGCTTGGAAGGGTGGGATGGTCTTTGGATGTTTCAAGGCATATCTAAAAATTAAATGGAAAGTTCCATGTGGGTTATGATAAAAATTGACAGGTATCCTCACTCACAAAATCTGTGGGAAGACTTTATCGGCATTCCCATGCAACATTTTGTGTGAGAGAACACAGTGGTGTCTGTTGGCACTACCTACAACAGTCATTATTTTATATCAAGGGTTTATTTTTGGGTGCAATGTTGCGGCTGTCCCCATTTGCTACAGTTTAACTTTCTTAAGAGACTCATTTCAAGACTGCATTTAATTTTTTGGAACAGTTTTGATGTTCACTTTTGATGCTAAGTGCATTTTTTATCACTTCCACAAATACCAAAGCCTGGAACTCAAACCTCTGCGTTGATGCTCATTTGCATCATGTAATTATCTGCAAAATGTGAACTGAACTTTAGAGAGAAGTAAAAAAAAAAAAAAAAAACACGATATGACCTTGAAAACAGATAGCACTGTGATTTACCTTTAAATTTAAATTATGTTTAAAACAATCCCAGAGTTTTCCAGATGCAGATAATTTTTTTCTTGGAGAGTGGAATAAATTGAAATAAATAGACATGTAAGAAAAACGAATTCCCAAAGGAGCAATACTGAAAACAAAGAAAAATATCTCCCAAGAGCAAGGAAAGTGACCTGAAATGCTTTTATATTGATCTTGATTAAGTTTTTAAACTTGTGGGCATTGTTACAGCAGTGCAGATTTTCAAAATGACCCAAAGCTCTTGGCAAAGATGCAGAAGATTGGACCATCACTTATTTCAACAGCAGACAGACAGTAAGCTGAATTTGGGTTCCCTTAAGTCACATGTTTCTTTCCTTTGCATTTTATTATAAGATTTATTATTTTAAATTTGTTTCCTCCTATAATCTGGAAAATGGCTTTGGTTAGTCTTTATTAGACTGAGAAAAAATGGCTTTTGGTGCACCCGAAGGAAAATGTTCACTGTGGTGAAAGTATCTCTTGAACAACATGAAATAAGGAGATTAAAGAAGGCATCATAAATGCAGGTCACAAGACTGAAGAGGCACCATCTTCTCAGTTTCATTCTTCTCTCCATTTTAATAAAGCTATTCCCAGGTTACTGCCAGAGAGGAATGAAGGAAGGCCACAGAACCTTTCAACAAATAGTTCGACATTTCAAATTGTTAATGGGCCAGATTAATTCTAGCTTGCTTCTCTTAGAAGAACAAGGCCTGTTAATTTTTGATATTAATCATTACTATTAATAATTTTCTTTCCCTGTTTAAAATCTGATACTGTCATAGTGTAGCAATATAGTACTTAGGTATACATTTAAATAAAAGTATTCCATTATTTTCTTTGGTGTATAAATCTAATAAAATCAAATCCTTGTACTTCTGTTTAAGAAATGTTCAAGGTACTTGCTAACTCAAGGCATGAATCTAGGTAGAAACAGGATAATTGCTTGCTAATTGGTATGTGATTACATTTACATTGGCCTGTCACAACTATAAAAGACACACTAATTGTATCTCTAAATAGCGGTGATACTCCATCGTGGTACCTCGTGCTTAACTGAATGGAACATAAAACTATTTAATTACTTTCAATATGATCTTTGGATTCTGGACGTTAAATTTTTTTTTGTCATGGCAGTTTTGGAAGAAACTATTCTGTTCAAAACTAAGTTTGAAGAAATATCTTGTGGTGTAATGAGAGTCTGGAATTAAGCTCCTAATTGCAGGATATTTCTGAACTCTTCATTGTATACCATCAGACCATTAAGGGTAATATCTTTTACATAATGATAGCAATTTAGGGAACATTTATCACTGAACATTTCAACTTACCACGTTTTAAGCTACACTACCAGTCAATTTCAGAGTCTAAAACTGGTGTTTTTTAGCCCCGGGGAATGAATTCCAGTTCCCCTAATGACAGCCAGTGGCACCCTGGGGAGGCTGCAAGGTGTGCACAGCTCCACTTGTGCCCTGCACACAAAGAGGCAACATGGAAAGACAAATAATCCTCTGAGGAGGCTTTTTCATCCCGAAAATCTAACCTTCACAGCTACTTCCATCTGTGGACTCAAGACTAATGGACTTTTGAATTTCACACACTGTCAGGCATTTCCTGTTTTGCAAAAAACCGGGACATAGTGATGTGGGGAAATTTTAAAGCTGAAGCTTAGACACTGCAAAAGCTCCTGAAGGCCCATGTGTGGAAATGGTTTTGTTTCCAGCACTGAACTGTGGGAGACATCCAAATAACAGTAAAAAAAAAAATAGTAATAATGTAGTGCTATTTAAAAAAATTATGAAGTTATGTAAGGGAAAGACCCATGATTTTTTATATTCTTATGATACATAAAAATGTAGAAATACTTGTCTTTCATGTTGCTAAATCCAGTGTAGGCTGCCAAACTAGAGCTGAGTCTCAGAGATCACAGAAGAAAAGGTGAAGGGGGGGATGGTACTAACATCTGCTAGGTCCAAGAAATTTTTCAGAGTACAGAGTCAGTGCTGCTGTTTTAACAATCTTTTAGCCCCCATCATTAACAACAAATATAGAAAGAACAAAAATGCCTTTTCTTTTTAATTTCTTTCAAATAACACATTTACAGCCCGGTAGCTACTCCATGCACATTCTGTTTGGGAATATGCTTGCTTGGAGCAACACAGATTATATTTGATTAATCTCTGTAACTGAGGAAGAATAAAAGGATTAGCAGCATGTGTCTCATTTTATTTCATTCATTAGTTCATAAATCATATTTGCAATACAAATATCTGCCATGATAAGAGCTGGTGTTTATACAAACTTTACAAATTCTTAGGAATTTCTAAATTCCACAGAAACCAATTTGTTTAAAATTCATGTAGTTAAAATGTGTGTTCTGATTAAAAATGTATTTAAAACATGATTTTCATTAATCTGGACCAGCTCCTATTTAGACAGGACATGTTATAAGATTTTTATAGGCAAGACTTGATTAGCATCAGCTCTGCTTATATGATGTATCAGTTATTTTTCTCTGAGATAACAATAAGCAGTTTTTTTCCCCATCCCAATGTATTATAAACATACATAAAAATTTTATTGGAATGAAGGCAGAATGATTTGATGATTATTGCTGCAAGATCTTGGACTGATAACCCTGTGCTCAAGAAGAGGCATAAGTTCACTGGGATTTTTGCTTCTCCCAGTGTTCAGAAAGGAGAATTTCTGCAAATTTTCCCTGTGGCCTGTGCGTGCTCCAGGTTCCTGATAATCCAGTGTGTATAGGATAAAGAGAGTGTTAGAAGGGTACAGAATAACACTAAAGAACTTGATGTAAAGCAGCTTCTGAGGTTTTCCAAAGTCTGGACCCCATCATGAGTGGATTGAGTTCCACGGAGTTATCACTTGGGATGGCAGTCAGGGTTGTTGCACTGATAAATGGCCTTGTTGTCCTCTAGAACACATTCCAGTCAGTAATCCTAGAATGAATTTTGCTACCTTCCTACTGGACTTCTCCTACCAATTCAATTTGTCTTCATTTGTCTCTGCACTGCATCTCTGTTCACTTCAGGCTCTTCAGGTGCTTTATCCTTTGTTACCTGTAAACATGTGGAGAAACTTTTTCACACATCCAGCCACAGCCAGAGAAATTGTTTCACATTTGTTGTGGTGTGTTTTATTATNATGAGGAGCTTCCCGCCAGGGATCTTCAATAAACTTGAGTTGGAACCCCTCAGCAGTGCCCTTCCTTCTTCCTCGTCATCACCACTCCACGCCGCGGTTGCAGAGGGCTTACCAGATCGGCCCGGCTTATCAGTAAGCGGGGCTGTGCCACACTTGTTGCAGGTGTCAGGGCTAGCCGAGGCAGGTAGGGAGAGCGATCTCCTGAGGAGACACCGTGACACACATTGCAGGGTATTTGCAGCTTTTTAGGACTGTCTGAGGTATGGTATGGTATGAGAAAATGGTCTTGATTTTTCACTCTTTTTTCACTCTTTTCACTCTTTTTTCACTCTTTTAATCCACTTCTCATCTTTATTAGAAAACATAAAGATGCTTTCTAATAACCTTGGCTCAACCTTGGACCTAAACATCAATTAATAGCTTAAAATATGTGTAGTGAAAAACATGAAATCTTATGCATAACTATGAAGTCTTGTCTATAAAATATTGGAATTGCTGATCTGATGCTTATTTCAAACTTCACTATATTGAGGAATCTTTTTGAACAATTTGAACTTTTTTTTTTTAATAATAGCTTTAGAAGTTTTCAGCCTTCTTTCACTTTTAAATCTGCTGCTGAAACACATTTCTCCCTCATCTGTTCTGACTCACCTCTTTGCAATCCCTAATGGCTTCCCTCTGCCTGCCCTTGAGTTATAGACCATTTCTGAAATGCTGTATGAGAGCACTTTCTTGCAGGGTTTTCAAAAAAGAAAAACTGTCTGTTTATCTCTCAAAGTCCTGAAAAAGAACTTTCAGTAGAGGGCCAGGTTGGTTTCTCATTCCATAATACAAGATAGGAAGCAGGGAACAGAAACACACAGAACTCTTTAATCAAGGGCCCTGATTTGGAAAACACTAGTCTTTGCTTAGGGGATTGAATATTCTGAGTTCCCACAGAAGGCAGAATAGGCCAAGCACACTCAGCTGTATCCTCAAAAACCAAAATTTATTGGTGTTTAGTCTAGACTAGATATATATCTCAAAAACCCCTAATCACCATACAGAAATCAAACAAGCAGGCGCGTGCAGGTGATCCAACTTGGTGACTTGCACTAATAATTAAAAACTTCCCTGATTTCTTACATGCACAACAACCAGTAGTAGATCTGGTGTATTTTCACTGATGATTGGAAACAATTTGGTAACAACCTTTCGTCTGGGAAGGGAAAAAATTGAATTAGTGCAACCAAGTCGCCTTTGATCTTCTCAGCCTAAGTTCAAGTCAGTGACCTGTGGAAGCCACCACTATTAAGATATTTTCTGTCTCCAATTCATACATTTTTACTGTCTTTGGCATGTGATCTTTTAAAATATAGGCATTAGAAATTGCACTGTTGTAGCAGTGATATTAGGTAAAGCTACCTTCCCTTCCCAAATGGTTTAGTTTAAAAAGCCATGGATATTGATTTTTATTATTGAGCCACAATAATATTAAATTGGGGAGTATCTAGGGAACAAGTTCTTTTCAGTTTTATCTTTTATGTGCTATTTGTTGTAAAAGTTTAAAGTGATGCCATCTTTCTGAAATTTCCTCTTGAGCGATATTCAAAGATATCCTGAAACGTGCAAAAATGTGCAAAAACTCTGTTTTCCTGCTTCTTCTTTTTTGGGTTTTTCCTGTACCCACTCTTTGCTGTGGAGCCTTTTAGGATTCCTACATTACCATTTTGTTGCCCACCTTTTGTCATCAAAAGGAATTCTGCACTTGACTGGTGCTAAACGTCACTCTACAGTTCTGGTCTCACTGTACAAGCTGTTTGCTCTGGATTAGTCTGGTCTCCCATTTATGACTTTCAGACACAGAATAATTAAGGCTGGAAAAGCCCTCCAAGGCCATTGAGTCCAAGCTGTGCTCAATGCCCACCTCCAGGCCTTTCTTGGACACCTCCAGGGATGGGCACTCCATACCTCCCTGGGCAGCCTCTGCAAAGGCTTGACCATCCTTTCCATGCAGAAATTCCTCCTGATTCCAACCTGAGCCTCCCCTGACCCAGCGTGAGGCCGTTCCTTCTCCTCCTCTCCTTGTTCTCTAGGAGCAGAGCCCGACCCTCCCTGCTGTCCTCTCCTGTCAGGGAGTTGTGCACTGGCAGGTCTCCCTGATCCTCCTTTTCACTTTTCCTTTTCAATTGCATTTTAATGAACTTAATTTTTTTGTAGGCCTATATTAATATCTCATTGTTCATTTACAAGTAATGATCTGTAAAGGAGTTAGCTATTCCACTCTTTCCTTGAAATTTGCCATCACAGTATTACCATAGTCTTTTTGTGGGGAAAGCATTTCAGAATGAAACTTCCACTCATTTACCCTCTTTCAGGTGTATCATTACTTGCATGTTTTTTCTTGTTGCCTCCCAATTAATTTTTTTTCATTAGTAAGTCCTTGACTGAACCATTCAGAGCAGGAGAGATGAAAGAGAGTGAATAATAAGCGATACACACTTACACAGTACCCAGTCTGGGTACAGGTGGGCTGTTTTAGGTTTTTATGTTCAGTGATGCTCAAGGCAACTCAACCGCATGGAAAACTGTCAGCTCCCCTCCGCCAATGCAGTTGTGTTGTCTAACACTGGCAAAGCACAACGTGCAGTATTTTCTCACTAATTTCCCCTCCCTTCAGCCATAGGCCAGCTCAGTCTGGTGCCTGCATGTCTCAGATCCTTCTAAAAGAAGTTCTGAATCTGAATTCAGAGAGAGACAACCTGTGTTTTACTGAGTGATGAAAACAACGTAGGTTAGGCAGAAAAGAGGGGAATGTGAAGAGTATGAGAAAAACACTCCTTTAGTGCCTTTTAATCAGTGACCCCCCACAGGCTTTGCAGAGGCTCTTGGAGCTCTGCAGGGGAAGAAAATTCTGCTCTCTGGAAAGCTGAGTCACAAAGGGGTTGGGAGTAGGGGCTGCGAGTGAAGCCTGCAGCCAGTGCATGCCACAGAAAAAAAAACAGTGGCTCCAATAGCCCAGGACTGTTTCTGTGGGCCTAATCTGCAGTTTTTGAATTCTCTTTTTACATGCAGACCCACTGAGAAGACAGAGCTGAGTGAGGGAAGCTATGAAAAGGGCATGAAATTAAAGCTAAAACTCCTCTTGCATGGCACTGGCAGAAGCAGAGGGCTCTTGCTGCTTTACATTAGGAGTTGAGACCGTGCATCTCACGTAATTGTTCTTTTACATGGATCCAAGGGATAGAGCTGCCTCTTGGCTGAGCCAAGGCAGAGTGTGGCACTTTTGGGGGGATTTCATCACCAAACAAATAAGCAGGGACCAGATCAGAATTCCAGCCCTTTCTGTGAGGTGCTGCACAGAGAAGTCATTTCCTTTCTGTCTGTTACTGTAACTCCTGAAGTTTCTAAAGGAGAGAACAGAGTTTGTGCAGTAAGAACCACAGATCTGAAGTGTTTTCCCTTTGCAACATTACATAAGGACTGGAATAGCCATGTGTAACAATGAAGAGACTGGTACCTGGAGTTGTTCTGCTTCCAGTTTATACAAATATTTTCTTTTTTAGTGCCCTAGTAACAATGGAAATTCAGTACTTGTAAAATCTAATATATGAAGGAAATCTTGAAGTGCTTTCTTAAGGAAAGATACAGTTGTGACCAGTGTAAGCATAAAATAAAGCCTTCTTTAATGGGTAGTAAAAAACCTTGGTAATGAACCTCCCCACAGACATTGCCTTAAACATGATATAACTGCACATTATTTCAGAAGAAACTATTTAAAAATAAGATAAAAATATAAGAAGTATTGTTTGATTATCCATACTTACACCATCAGCAAAAGATTCTTGATCTTTGATTTGTTGTTTGCTAACCCAATGATTCCTTGCTTTCAAATGTATTACTGGAAATTGGTCTGCAAGTTGCAGTTTAATCATCTATTAAATATTTGATGCGCATCCCAAATAGCCATAGGTAGTGCTTAGGCATTCATTTTCCAAAATGTACCTTTTAGACACAGTATAGTAAATTCAAAGCGAAACAGTGACCATAAAAGCTGCATTCTATTCTGAGTGTGCAGTTGGGTATTTTATAGCTAAAGCTGTTACTTCTTTAAGACTTGATGTTTATCATTGCACAAGGGAGAAAATAACCTGCAAAACCAAAAAACAAGAAGAACAAAACCACTCCCCCCAAAAAACCCCTCCCAAACAAACAAAAAAAAAACAACAAAAAACCCCCCCACAACCAAAACCCACCAAACCCTCAAAAATCAAACAAAAAGCCAAACCCAAAAAAACCAAATATACAAAATAATTAATCTAAACCTCTCATTTTAAAAACTATAACTATATTAAAATTATTTTATATAGGACAGTACCTGTGAATTTAAAAATTATTGGTGCTATATCTAAAAAAATCTTTAAACATACAAACTTAAAATAAATAAATAATTACTTTTTGAGTTAGTTTATTACTAACTTTTTATTTTAGTATGGAAATTTTCCTGCTGCAATCTTAAATGAGGACTGGTACAGGGAAATACACTCTTATAAAGTACCTTATGAAGTTTTTGTTTACAATCTGTTCAAGAAATATGGATTTTAGCAAGTACTCTGGACTTGGGTTTTTATAATCTAGAGCAAATTCCTTCCCTCCAACTCCTCAGATCAGAGTCCACATGCCAAACTTCTGCCCTAAACCTTTTTTAAACCCTTGTAAAAGCTTTGTAGACTCAAAGAGCTTTTCCTCCCATCACTGTGTTTTCCTTGGAGGAAAGAGGGGAAAACTTTTTCCATTCTTATTTTATCAGACTGAAACAGCCAATGAAGGCAAATAAAAAGTCGGAGTGATTGAGTATAACCAGTAATAAATACCAGGGTGTTTTTTGTGGCTTTGTGTAATTTCTGTACTATCAGTGTGCTACAAAGGTTTATTTCAGGACCAACTTTCATTAAAACTTCCCAGTTTTATTATGCTGTAGTAGTCACAGATGTGTCAACACAAGGAAGTAAGATGGTATTTGTAAATCCAGCTGTTCTCGTTTGAAAATGACGTAATAAAATCAACTAAAAATTCTTTATTGTAGCATATACCATATGTCATATCCCTGTTTTAAAATAATCATAACCACTTCCAGCTTTTACTAAACAAATAGGTGCAGCCTTGATGTTTATTTACTGAAGGTAATCTAATGCTAATCTGCTTTATTTTGAGTTTATGACAACTTTGAATACTTTGGGGTGTCTTCCTCTTGCAGGTAAACAAATTTCTCACCTTCTCCTTGTGAGGGAGATGCTGGTGTTGCATGGATACAGCTACAGCTGTTTGGATGGAGCTACACTGCTGTCAGCTGGGCCAGGGTATTGCATTGATTTATAAATGCACAGCATTTTATGATTGATTTATAAATGCACAGTGCATTATCTGGCACAGCAGCCCAGCTTTTTACATCAGCAAAGTACAGGAGCCAATGGAGGGTTATTTAGTCAGCTTTTTACAAGATATTTTGCCTTTCCAATGACTTCCATGAAGGTTGAGTGCTAACTGTGTTTATTTGCATTTAATATTACTTCCTAGGAGGTGTCTTTATCTGCATCATTCACTAATGTAAGTTCTGCAAGTTAAAAATGCCAAAAGAAGGGTCAAATCAGATGACACATGTTGGTGTTTTGTAGATACCAGTTTTGCAACTCTTCAATAGGATTTCCTAGCTCCTTCCACATAAATATACTGGATTTTCAGTCTTTCATGACAACAACCTGAGTGTTTTGGACTTTCTGTGCACATTATTATACCAATCTAAATCAGAGTGACTCCAATTGTCTCCATATACTATTTTAATATCTGTGTGATAGGTGAAAATTAAAATCTTAAAATCTTAATCTTAATCTTAATTGCACTTCTGGAAAATACACCTGTCAGATGTTCCACAGTCCAAATGCTGCACTTTAATAAAAAATAACTGAGAGTGTCACTGTCAGAAGCATCAATAAATGGCCATGCCTGGGTGGACACCTAGTAAAGAAAATGTTATCACGTAATGTGGACATGCTGCAGGACTGAGTAATAAATCAGAAGTCCCAGTGGCAGGCACAGCAAACCTTGAAGCAGGCATATGAGCTGCATTAATTAGTTTTTAGCAGGATGTAATTTACACATGAAAGCCACCATTGCAAAGAATTTGTGGGGCTGAGAAGCAGATTTTTATAGATTAATGTTTCGTGATTTGTTCTCTGAAGCGTCTGGTCCTCATCATTGCTTGAAGCAGGATTTTAGTGATGCTTCAGTCTGTCTTACCATAGCCTGAACATAATTAATAATTTACTATTGAATTCCTGAAAAGAGCTCATGTTGCAAACCCTGCATTATTTACAGGGCTGCAGCAGGGGCTGACAACAGGGACAAGATGTTGAAGCAGATTTGAAGACCATTCACTGTGGGGAACCAGGAGGGACAAGGTGGTAAAGTTTGAAAAACTCTGCCTAGTAAGGCAAAAGTTTGAAGCTTCTCTCCATTGGTGGGTTTCTCTCCTCCTGGTTTTCTCCCCATTTCATTGGTCCGTTTTGGCGGTTTCCCAACGTTCTGTAAACCCCACCCCTGAGTTAGAACATAAAAGGAAGGCACTGGAGAACTTTGGGTCCTTCGGAGCGGAATAAAGTGTCTCTGGAGGATCACTGGATTCTCGTCTTTATTCTTCCCCGCGTTGCCTGAACAAGCTGCTAGCTGGGAGAAGCTGCTTCCGTAGCTCGCATCGCTCCAGGCTCTTAAAGCCTTGCTGCTTAACTAGCATCACAAAAGAGCTCCTGAGGCTAAAGCCGTTCTTTTAAGAGCGGCTCCAGGGACAGGTTGCGGCTCGCGAGCCGGCTGAAGCCAAAAAAGAACCCCAGCCGTGGGGGAAACCCCGGAGCAGTTATAATTCACTACTAGGAATCAGTCAAGGCACCTCTAACTGTTGAGGTAAGAGGTGCTGTGAGGTCTCTGTCTACCCAGCACCAGGTAAGCAGTTGATGAACTGCCATCAGCTTTTCCCTGGTTTGTTGTGGAGAACTGAGATTATACAACCCAAACTATCTTTTTTTTGAGTTTTTCTCGAGTTAAAAAGCTGTTCCATTAATTCTACAAGGGAATGTGGTCTCATAGGGGTAAGTCCCTGTTAATAAGTGCTGGGATTTTCTACTATGAAAAAGTGGTTGAGCATTGGAATGGGCTCTTTGGGGAAGTGGTAGAGGTCACCATCCCTGGAAGTGTTCAAAAAATGAGCAGATGTGGCACTTCATGATATGATTTAGTGGGCATGGGGGAGATGGATCAAAGGGTGAACTTGATGAGTTTGAAGAACTTTTACAACTCAGTAGTTCAGTGGTTCTGTGACTCTAGTGTTCACTGGTGTTTCTAGTAAGTGGCAGTGGGGTGTTTGGAATCTTTCTTAAAAATAATATATTCTTCATAATGAGGTGAACAAAATTTCAGCCAGCAAGGTAAACAAAATTTCAGCCAAACAGCCTTGCTGCTGGAATCTAGTGAGAGGTTACTGCAAAAAGAGAGAGGTTGTTAATGTCACTTACTTTATCGAACAGTAGTGACAGCTGCTATTTATCAAATGCAGGCATTTTTCCTGCCACAGTTTCTAACATGGTAATGCACATTTAGAAAACAGAGATTCTTTGTTTGTGCTCATATTGAGCTGGGGTTTATTTAGTCACTGGAGCTGCCCAGAAAACACAAGGACTGTTCTGTGCAGAGCAAGAAAGTTTGATACAAATGCATAATGTACATGGATGTTTATTTTAGAATGTCATATCACATTTTGCACCAAATTCTACACTAAAATCTTCCTTAAAACAAAGCTGCGCTTCAATTCTCTGTAGACATCTGCAGGTGAGTGATTTGAGATAGGGGCTGTATTTGTGTTCTATGTGTTCAATGAATGTCACAGTGGGGCCCTCAGGTCCCAGCCTGATCATCTAGATGCTGTTGCAATAATGCTGTTGAAATAATGATAATGAAATTAAGAGCTCTTGTTAGCTGTGACAAGCTGAGTGTTTATTTTTTCACCTCCAGATGGAAGGAAATTGCAGTACATATTTTTTTCCATACATAGGCTGGTACTTAGGCTTTCCATTACATAGAGAAATATTCCTGCATTTTCTTGCTTACTTTCTCTGTTTATATGTTTCAGTGATCTTACTGATATGGACCCTTTTAAAATGGTGAGCTGGCATTGACAGACACAGGAGGTGAGCCACAGGGATTGGCTTTAATGAGCAATGCCTATGTGGTCTTATTAGCATCAGTGTTCCTTCCAGACTTACACAAACAGGTATCAAGTTTGAGCTTGCCACTGGCATTGGAGCTGCTTGCAAGACTCTGCTTTTCCTGGCAGAAATAGTGAACATTTTCTTTCTTTTTTTTTTTTTTTTTTAATTCTGGATCTTGGATTGAAACAAAGTACAAATTCTCTAAGTTTCTTTCTCCGACAGAAATGTTTGATCTGACTCATCAAGACACATTGCTGCAACACAGCTGCACTGAGTGCCCTGGCTCTGCTGTTCCTGGAGCTGAGAGTCTTTTTTTATCACAAACAAGGTAACTTCTGACTGCTACTGCTGCTATGTGTCCATTTAAAAAACAGGTATCTCTGCTTGCAAAACTGGAACTCAAATATTTGACATTTCAGGAGCTGCTGTATATAGAAACACATGGAGTGTGTTTTTAGCAAGCAGACAAGTGGCCATAAGCTCTATAAAAACAACTTCACAGAGGGGAAAATTGGATCTCCTAAGAGCTGAAGATGGGCCGTGCCAACAGAGAAGAACAACAATATATGAGTGAAACAATAAAAAGGCATGGAACAAGGATAAAATCATCGTTTCTGTTAAAAAGACCAAATTCTAAAAATTGGCAATAAAGGCTCTCAGCTAAGGGACATGGCATGGGAGCCACCAGTGCATATATATTTTATTGAACACCTTTTTCTATTCTGTCATATCAATATCCATGGCTCCTTGTGACATGATGCCCAGGACTTTATTACGTTAGGGTGGCATTTGGGGTCAAGCACATAAGAGAACTCACCGAAGATCATGTGACAAATAGCCAAGATTTATTATGGATGCCCCTTTTATAGGGGATTCAAAGTTCCCGTGTTTGAGCAACTGATTGGTTGGGGTCTCAGCCCTGCCCAGCTCAACAGCCGTTAAGTGTTTGCAGAGGTCCCGTTTGATTTCAAATCCAACCTATCATTGCTCACCCAGGGACTTGTTTACTTCTTTTCTATAAGGAACTAGGCTAGTCGAATTGGGTTTCTTATGCTGGCCAAGATTATCTGTATAGCCCCAGTCCAGCTACGGCTGTGACAATTCCCCCTTTCTATTTTAAAAACAGCAAAGTGCCTTTTGTGATCCTCCTGAAAGGGCTCTTTGCAGATAGGATGACAAAGACACCATAAGCCTAGTTCAAATAAGTCTTTCCACCCAATTTGAGAAGCCTAGCTCCCCTCAGCCAGCGACATATTCCATGCATCACTGAGGCTGCAACAGTTACATCCAGGAGCTGTCAGGCCAGATCACCAGCAACACAATCTTTCACGTTAGCATGCCACAGGCTAACTGCTTTGAAGTTATAAATGAAAACTTAACACTACAAACAAGAAACCATTCAACTTTTAGAACCACCAGAAAAAGTAACAGAAGAAATAATTTGTAAACAAACAAAAATCCCCAAATATATTGTCACTTCAAGAGTTCTAGACTTCCATGGAGTAGGTAAACAAGTTGTTTTAGTTACTGCTTCACACATGGCTCCACAATGTCTGCTGAGGGGCCATCAGGAGGGTGTTGCTTGTGGTCCCAGGCAGGATATAGTGCAGGGCAGACACACCTGGCAGGTACCAAGTGCGTTCCAGTATTCTTGGAGACACAAGCTGTCTTGGGTTATGGCATCAAAAATGTGTATTCTATTTTCATCTGCTGAAAGCAGTTGGGGATTTTTTTTTTTTTTTTTTTTTTTTTCCTTTTTTTTTTTCTGGGGGATCATTTGCCGAATCATTAAAGGAAAGAATCAAGCAAATGAAGTAAATGGGAATGACCAGCAACTAAAAACTGCCTTTTCCTTAACAAATTTATATGACTACAATATTATTTTGAAGAAAATAATTTAAAAAAAAAAAGAAGAAAAAGAAAAATTGGATGAGATTGCTTTTGAGGTCAGATTCTGGACTCAGTTACTCCAATAGCTCACTGATTTACTGTAGCAATTCAAGCCATCATGTTCACATTTCCCATCAAATAAGTGGACAGGACTCTGATNAGCAGATACCTGTCTTCTAAACCAAGACACAAACGTACCCACATCCCCATGTAAAAAGATCTGATGGACCTTCCCATTTATTAGTGATAATATCTTTTACCATTAACTTCGGTTTGGGCAACTGGGGATTGCTAGATGATTGTAATGATAAAAAGTGATTTAAAATTACAGGATTCTGGGAGTTTTCTAATACTGCCAAATGGTTAAGGGTATAGATAGTGTTAGCCACTCTGCTCTGCAGGGTTTCAACACACATGCCCATTTCTGTTTGTCAAGGATATGTTTTAAAGTGCCACATGCACATCCCACAGTGGCCTGTCCTTTTGCTGAGTGGGGAATACCAGTGTGGCTGGACACATCCCAGAGCTGTAGGAATTGTCTTGTATTTTGTGAGGTATATGCTGGGCCATTGTCTGTTTTGATGGTATGGGGAATACCTAAAGGCTGATCATCAATGTGCGATGGAATCCTGATTCTTTTCGCCTGTGTATACTGAAGCCCATGTAGTTGATGAGAAGGTATCAGTTGAGACATGTACATATTTTAGACAGCCAAATTGAGGGATGTGTGTGACATCTGCAAAACACACAATCCATGAGTATTTACCCCCATCTGCAGTGGTGCAGTGTGGCCTTCACAGTCAGGACAGGTGTTAACTATATTACAAGCCCCTGTGTTTGACAGCTGGAATTGTCGCTGTAGGGCTTGAACACCTTGGTGGAAAAGATTATGTGATGCCTTTGCTTGTCCAAGCTTGTCTGGCTATGGTGCTGTCAAAGCAGGGCTAGCTAGCCAAATCTGCTCAAGCATTGCCCTCTGCAATGAAACCTGGTAAATTTGTGTGACTTCTGATGTGTAAGATGAAATAAGGGCAAATTCTGGCTTGCATGGTATGGCACAGAGTTTTTAGTAAGTCAAATAGTTGTGTATTGTTACGCTTATGGACAGCTCAAGTTACGACACGTGGACTCCAATCTTCTTGGAGGGCATATAGCAAGCTTTATTGAAAGACTCTTTTTTATATCATGTTTCGGTACAATGGATAGGATTGGTTATTCAGAGAAATACCTTTTTGTAAACATCTTTACCAGTAAACAAGTTGGAAAAACACCAGGTGTCAGGAGACGGCTATCTACAGGGGTTGTTTTGGGTTCCTCCTTAGAATTTCCCAAGTCAGAATGAGAGTGTTGTGTACTTAGCTTTCTCACAGGTTTCAAACCACTGCTTGGAGGCTAAGAATCTATTTTCTGACCATTGCCAATCCCCACAGTGGTGCAATGTCCGTTTCCCTTAATAGTGCTCAGTCTAATCTCGGTGTAATACCAGCAACATGGGCAGAGTCAGGCACAACATTTAGAGGAATATGGGGAAAATGTTGGAAAGCCACAGCTGCAGCACATAGCTGCACTAACTGAGGTAATCCAGTCTCACAACTTTCCAATGTTTGCCACCCATCTTCCTCATTCCATGTTACAATGGCTTTTCCCATTTTCCCAGAACTGTAAGTGAATACTGTAACACTTTTTAGGGGTGTGCGACTATTCAGAGGTTTTAGGGATAGTTTAGTGGCCCCAAATAATTGCAGTAATTTATTGCTTGGTATATGTTAAGTAACTTGTCCTGAGAAATTTTGCAAGGTGCTTTGTAAAGCTGTGGTGTTGGCAAAGCACCATTCAGTGTTCTTGTGTCACAGTTATAGTAATTTTGGAAAGATCTCTTGCATTTAATTGTGAACACCTGTGACAGCATTTGATAGTTGTCACCATTCACTAATGCAAGTGGGGGTCATGATGGTTCGAGTGATCTCAGAGCACAAAGGACACAGCAGGGGACAACAATAATTTACTCTCAACAACAGTACACTTTATGAAGTGCACACAACACAATATGCGATAGAGGGGAAAAAGAGAGAGAAAGAAATAGAGGAAAAGAGAGGGTATAGCTACCAACAAAGAGATGAATCCTCGTGGCCTTCTGCCAATAGATCTGTCTTCTTTCTGTCGGGGATATCTCAATTTGGTTAACTTGGGTAGTCTCTTTATAGTCCATCCAAAGCAACAGGCAGTTGGCCAAAAAGGTGAGGGATACATTGAGAGAACAGCAGGTTACAGGACAAAGTGCTCTGAAGTTCCTTCATGTACAGAACAAATGTCTACTCAGGAAACAGGTACAGGACGAACACAGGACAAACCGGTCCAAAACCAGTCTGCCATGACATGCCCATTGTTTCCACGCAGGTTCCTATGGGGATGCATTGGTACAGTGAGTGCACCTGCAGACAACAGTTGGCAGACATCTCACCTCAGCCAGGCCAGAACTCCTGTGCTGGGGTCTTAGGGTCCTTGGGGCCTTAGTCCCAGTCCTTGGGGTCTTCAGTCTTCACCCTTGGCAAGGGTCGTGAGGGCAGATGAGGAACTTTGGGGCTGTCTCTTACAATAGTTAATTCTTCAATCAGCTCAAAGACAGTAGGTGCCGTCTTTTTAGGTTGGTGAGGTAGGAACATCCACTCTAGAATTTGCAAAGGGTTGGGCCAGTGAGTGTCCCATTGTCCAACAATATCAGTAGGGTGAAAATTAACTATGAGAATAAATACAGTGATGCAGATTTCTGGACATATCTGGTGGACTTGTCTATTTGTTATGGCCCACTCTACTATTTCAAGACCAGCTTTTGCCTCTGGGGTTAGTTTTCTGGGAGATGTTAACTCAGGATAACCTTTTAGGAGGTTGAATGAGGGTGCCAGGGTTGGTCGATCCTAGATGGGGTCTAATCCAGTTTATGGTACCCAAAAGTTTTTGTGCATCATTTGAAGCTTGAATTTTGGCTGAAAGTTGAATCGTTTGTGGCTGAATGGTCTGATCCGTTATTTTGAGTCCTACATATTTCCAGAGTGGTTGCTGCTGCACCTTTTCTGGTGCTACCTGGAGCCCAAATGTTTTTAACGCATGCATCAGGCTTGGCGGAGTCTGTGAGAGTTCTTTGGTTGGGGTTGCTATCAAGATATCATCCATGTAATGATTAAAACTACATGCCCAGAAATTTTTCTCTCACTGATGAGAGTGCCTGTGCAATGTACCACTGACAAATCGTGGGGCTGTTTTACCATATCCTGCGGTAGAACTTTCCTTTGATAATGCTCGTCTGGTGCAGTGTTATTAATAGATGGCATTGTAAAAGCAAACTTTGGGGTATCATAAAGGTGTAATGGAATAGTAAAGAAGCAGTCTTTTAAATCCACAATCAGAATGTCCCAGGTGGCAGGTATCATAGTAGGAGACAGTTCCAAGTAGGCATACCAGGTTGCAAAACACTCATGCTTCCCATGACAGAATTGATTTTTCTCAAGTCATGGAGCAACCTCCATTTACCGGATTTCTTTTTTATAACAAATACCAGGGTGTTCCAAGGGCTCATTGAAGGTTCTGTGTGCCCTTGAGCTAATGGTTCTTGTACCAAGGACTTAAGGGTGTCCAGTTTCCCCTTCTCAAGGGACCACTGTGGTCCCCTATGTGAGACCACATAGGTTGTATAGTGAGACATTTTAGAGCTAATGTGAGATACTTCACAGCCTCTAACACAATGCCGCCTGTGAAAAATCCATCCCCACCCGGACTCCCCATGCTGATAGAACATGCCTCCCCCACAGGTTAAATGGTGCAGCAGCGATATATGGCCAAATTATAGCTCTCTGGCCCTCTGGATTTTTAACCCATACAGGTTTTCTGCTCTAGCAGCTCTGTGTGGTTCCTCCAAGGCCAGCAACGGCAAATCCCACAGGCGTGGTAAGCCATGATGAAGGCCAAGTGTTGCCAGAGTTGATAGTGATGTCTGCCCCTGTGTCAATCATCCCACTGATCTTTATCTGTGGGGCCCTTGCCTGAGGCATTGTAACAGTACAAACCATAGTAACAGTACAAACCTTTCTTTGATCACCTATGGCCTGAGTCCAAAACACCTAGGCCTCTCTTGTTGATCTGAAGCCTTGGTCTCCTCACACCCTAGAATTTGTTTTGGGGACATAATACTTGACAGGGATAAGTTGAGCAATTCCAGTTTTAGCAGGGATAGTCACGGATGGAGTAGGGGTTAATACCATTGTACATATTTATCCTGTAAAATCAGAGTCTATAATACCTGGGTGTACAAAGATACCTGGTAGAGTGTCACTGGATCTCCTGATCAGCAGAGTACTCAGTCTTTTCTCCATGGCCCCTGGGCCTCGAGAGGGACCTTATGTACCTTTAATGAGCTTGTAGTTGTTGGTATTGAGGTGGAAACATCCATCCCAGCTGATCCTCCAGCCTGTGAGCTGGTCAAATAGGCTTGCACAGGAGGATGGGAAAATGCTTGTGTCACCATGCGTTTCCCATTCACACTTGGTCTCCCATTTCCCTGATCTTTGAGACGTTTTCTATTAATATGAAATTTGGATTTTTACAGTCTGTTCATATGGCTGGATCTCCCACATCCGCTGCAGCTTACATTTTTACTTTTCTTTCCTTGAGATGTCGCCAGTGGGGTGGACTTGTGTGGACAGTTTACCTTCATGTGGTCTTGTTGTCCACATCTGTAGCAATGGGATGCCAGTCTTACAGCAGCTGTAATAGAGTTGGCTAACAAGTCCATGTTATATGATCCAGTTCCAAACTTAGCACATGCATTAATCATTTCCTCTAAATATGAATTCTTTTTAGGTAATGCATCTATAGCTTTTCTGCAGTCCTGCAATTATCTCATGCTAATTGTAGTATTAATTAACTCCTTGTTTCTCTGTTTGCTATTTGTTTTTCCATAGCATCCTGCAAACATTCTATGAACTGCATATACAATTTGTTGGGGCTTTGTCTTATGCTTGAATATCTTTGGGTTGGCACAGACATGTTTGTAATTTTCATTAGGGCTCCTATCCCTAAGTCTTTTGCCTGGGCTAGTATTGAGTTATTCAGACGTGCTTGCATTTGTGGATTTTCTATTGGGGGCAGTCCCATGAGTTGAGAAACCCCTACCCCATAGCATGAGTCCTGCTTAGAAGCTTCTGACTTTAGCAGTCTTGTTTCTCTGCAATATTTCTCCAGGCTGATTTAAACATCATATATTGCACTGGAGTACAGAGTAATTTTGCAATTTGCTTCATGTCAAAGGGGATTAATTCACTGGCAGTTATAAATCAAAGCATATTTGCAACAGCAGGAGATCCCAGCCCATGTTTAGCAGCCAATTGGCGTAGCTCGGAGAGGATTTGCCAATTAAAATGGCTGTGTTTATGAGGTACACTTCCATTACCTCGCTGACCTGGGAATGCTGAAATTGTCCTGCCCCCCTGCTGCCCATCCTGTGATGATGGCAAAGACATTGGCACAGAAATTTGCTCAGCCCTCTCTATATCGCCACTTGCAAACACTGTTCACTTTATCTCCTTTCAAAAGCTCACCAGGTCATGAGTGGGGATGACATCCGATTGGAACACCAATGGAGCTGGAGGTGGTACTGGCAGTGTTGTGAGGACTTGCTCTCTGGAGCTGGCAGTAAGGTAGTGACTTGGGTTCCCTCTGTGGGAGTCTCATGTATCTATCAGTGATACGGGATGCTCAGGCTGTTCAAGCCTCAGCTGTAGGCACAGTGGGGTCACAGCAGTTGTGTGAGCAGGCTCTGGCATTTCCAGTGCATTTCTGGGTGTGACGTTGGCTCCACATCCGGACATCTGCACTGATGTATCCTTGGGACCTGCTCACAATTTACAGTGGCAAGTGGGCATGGCCAACGGAGGCAGGACTGTAGGCACGATTTTGGAGCCAAGTCAATCAGCTTCAGGTAGAGACAGTCCAAGTGATTCTGTGGCAATGGAGGATGGCCCTGGTGTGGTGGTTTGAGTAACTGCACATGCATACTCGGTGCAGGCAGCAGGGTCTGGTGCAGCTGCACCTCCGCCTCCTGCAGGGGTTCCGCTATGTGGCAGGGTTGCACAATCTGGCATGGCAGGGCATAGTGTGGCTGCAGCACACACATTCAGCACAGTGCAGTGGTGGCACAGGATGGCCAATTTATCTGCCCGCTTTTACCACACGCCAGGTGAGGTGCCCATGCCTCCTGCTGCCTCATCCAGTACCCAGTCCTCACCACACATCTCGGTTTTTAACTGTCTCAACAAATCCAACATAAGCTTCCAGGACTTTGTAACTTTTTATAGTGGCTTCATTGCCTTTGGATGGTGCTTCTATTACAAATCTGCCAGTCCGCACCCAAGTATTCATATCAAGTGCGGCTTTTTTAGTTATGTCCAGCCCTTGGTTCTAGTCCATGTCAGCACGGCTAACAAAGCCTGCTCTTCATATTCTACCCCTTGTTCCCATAAAAAGAGGGTCCATACCTTCATAGCTGGCTGTTTATCCACTGATATCCATTCACACATATTTTTTGTGGCTTTTTTCTTCTGTTTAAAGGGGTATTTATAAAGGAAGTTGGAACTTGGTCAGCTCCTCTCAGTGTATTTTTGGCAGCTTTTTTGCTACAAACAGGCTCTCTATGCCTTTTTTGGCAGCTTTTTTGGCAGCTTTTTTGCTGCAGACAGGCTATCCACACCTGCCCTCAATCTCCCCCACTCTAAATGTGTAAGGCTGTGTCTTCACATCGGCAGGTCGTCACATTAGGGTGGCAGTTTGGAGACAGGCACATGACAGAACTCACGGAAGATCATGCCACAAACAGGCAAGATTTATTATGGATGCCCCCTTTTATAGGGGGTTCAAAATTTCCATGCTTGAAACAACTGATTGGTTGGGGTCTTGGCACCACTCAGCTCAGTAGGCTGTTTGCATTCGGGACTGAATGGGGTTGGAAGGGGTCCCCTGTTTGATTTCAAATCGGACCTGTCATTGCTCACCCAGGGACTTGTTTACTTCTTTTCTATAAGGAACTAGTTGAATTGGGTTTCTTATTATGGCCAAGATTATCTGTATAGTCTCAGTCGAGCTAAGACTTTGGGAGGGAAAAAGAAAACTTCAGGTTCTTTTGAAATTACACTGCCCCATTTTATTGGCTCATTTCCAGCTCATATAGTGCAAGAAATTCTAAATAATCTTAAGATTTTTATGTCCCCCAGTGGGCCTGATATTTCTGGGTCTGAGAGATTTTAGCCTGCTAGCAGCTGCTAACCTTCCCAAGGGAAAATTTTTCAAGAAAGCTTCTTCTCAAAACAATCTTGGCAAACAACTATCCTTTCTCAAAACAGTCTTCCTCCAGTAGTGTAGTGGTTAAGATTCGGCGCTCTTACCACCATTTGATTCCCAGTCAAAAAAAAAAACAACAAACCACACCACCTGGAGAAAGCTTGTTTTGAGAAAGGATAGTTGTTTGCCAAGATTGTTTTGAGAAGAAGCTTTCTTGAAAAATTTTCCCTTGGGAAGGTTAGCAGCTGCTAGCAGGCTAAAATCTCTCAGACCCAGAAATATCAGGCCCACAGTCCCACTAATTCTTTATAGACCATTTTCAGTTATTTATTTTCCAAGCTGAAGACACTTCACACAACTTATCTCTCCTGGCATGAAAGCCAAGCTATAGCTCTGATGATTCCTGTTCTTCTTTGGGTCATTTCGAGTTTAACCATATCCTTTTTTCAGGTGACAAATACAATCCACATTTTGTAACATAGAGTTCTGCAGCTCTGAAAGGGAAGGGAATTTAGATTATTCCCCTCTGTGTTTAATTTCATCTTCCATTGCTTATATCATTCTATTTGTACATATTTTCCCATGATTCTTTCAAATACTTCTTTTTTATATTGTTCATTGATTATATTGCTTATTGTGTCTCCATCATCTGAATACGCTGTCTGCTCACTCCTTGCCAGGTAATTTCTGAACCTCCATGAAAATTTTCTGGTAATTTTCTTATCTTCAGATATCAGCTTGGTGTGTTTTTCTACATATTTGGACCAAACTGTTCATAAAAGCAAACCACTGGAATTCCATGGAATAAAACAGAGCAACTCCTGTAGCCAGAAAATTTATAGAGGGAATGATTTTGATTAAATTGATTGCAAAGCAATTAATGAAATAGTCTTCCATTTAGTGGAAGTTATAGTTTACCACAGAGAGAAATTATTTCTTTAGGATTCTTAAAGTATTCACCTTATACGGAGTAGATACACTACAAAAAAATGTAAATATGGAAACCAAGTAACAGCAAAAAAGAAAAGTGCAGAAAATAAGGTGAAGAGTGCCAGAGCTACAGTATATTTTTGTACTTTAAACTCATAAAGAATGCAACATTTATCATTTGTGATGCCCAAAGCAAGTTATGAGCAGAAGAAAGCAATAATAGAGTTTACATCAATGAGTTTCCCAGACAAATAAGGAATTTAAGAAGAAAATCAGAATTCTTCCCATTTATATAACTGTTTTATGTAATGTTTTTCAGGTCCAACATGTAGCTGTGTAAATCAATGCAGAATCTAAGAATTCAAAGTACTGAAATTCAGAAACAAACCATTTTTAAGTTGCAAACTTCAATTCTCAAAAGACTGGAAAAAAATTAAAGGAATATAAGGCAAATCACTCAGTACTGTGCTAGATATAGTTAAAATCTACCCTACTCCTAACAAAGATATTTTGTTTTCCTTTTACCATCCTCAGGGAAAAAAGCACAATAATTTTCTTATCTCCTAGTATTTAAGGATCTTTTCTACCTTTTAAAATAAGGATAATTGGAATATGGTTGTTTTGAAATTCAGTAATAACTTTTTAAGTATTTTGAGTATATACTAAAAATATATTTTTGTCTGTTAGAGATTTAATTTCTTCTGGGTAAGTAAACGAATATCCAATAAGCTCAAGACCATTATAAATGTAAGCGTCGTGTTTTCATGTTATCTGGAGCTCCAAACAGGCTGCCTGGTCAGCTCTGTGGGCACCCACTGATTTTTATCAGTTTTATCAGAGTGGGTTGATTAAAACAATGTGTCAAGGAGGGACTAAGGAGGAGCCAATCTGCCAGTAATGTGGAGGCAGTAAATTCCAGCAGGGATAACAAGGAGATAGGAACAATATTCTCCTCAGCAACATGTTTGTAGCCACAACAGGAGAGACGTCTGCAGCCCAATTCACTTGGAAATTTCCCTCAGTTTGCAATAAATAGTTAACATATAATTGCTTTGCCTCTGGTCCCTCAGCTTGAACTGAGTGTTCCCAAACTACCTGAATTGCTTGCAAGCTTTTTGTTTTTCTTTTTTCCAGCTCACTCACATCCTTCCCTGAACTCTGTATGTGCAGGATCACCTAATTTCACAGCTGCAAACGATTTGCAAAGCCAGCACTGCCCTCCTGCTGTGCCACCCGAGCCTCTCCTTTCTCCTCCAGACATCCTGGACCAAGAGCTCTGAGCCCAGCTGGGAGCTCCTGTCATTTGGGATTTTTAGATAGCGTCATGTGGGTTTGCTTTTCCTGCTTCACACTTAGTGGAGAGGTGTTAATTTATAAATAATAATAATTATTTTAAAAAATTACAAAGTGAAAGCAAGAGGGAGAAGCCACTGCCAGCTGAAAAGATGAAGGAATTAGAGACCGAGGTGAGTTTGTGCATTGATTGATTCCGTGAGCAGCTGTGACTCCACAGTCAGGTGCTACTAACTGGGCTCTTTTCACCTTATCACTTACACCATTCACCTATCTTGGGACTGAGTTCATCAATACTGCATTACCTGAGGAGGTGGAGGCAGAAATTAGGAGTTTTCAGTCCTAATGACCTGCTCAGATGAGATCACCAAGACTCTTCAGCTGGGAACCTCAGGTTTGATTGTGATCTCTGTTACTTTATAAAACAATCTCAGAGATTTTATCTTCCTTATTTAATTCTTTGGAGCCTTGCAGAGTTTTTCTCAAATCTCAGCTCAGTTCATATAACTAATGCAAACACTGGTTGCAAAGCCAGCTAATTGTAGGGATTGTCTAGATTTGGGGTGGCTCTTACTTGATTAACTCTACTTGACTCAGCATAAAAACTGTCATATTGAATCTGATATATAAAACAGGCAACACTGTGGTGTGTAACCCCAAATATTTTCACTAATCCATAATAAATGGTTTCTCTATAGGGAATATTCCATTATAACCCCTGTGCAGACAGCCTGAGACTGAAATACGGGTCCATCAGCTGGAGTGTGTGAGTAATTTTCTAAGTCTGCTTATATTCACTAGTCAAATAACGCCACTCTGATATGCTGCAAAACTTGAATCTTGTAAAATTTAAAAATACTTTATAACATGTAAAATTACTCCATTTTGACCTGAATCTACAATTAATTTCTGTGAAATCATAATGGTTTGAAGAACACAAGGCCTTTATGACTAAGAATATTGGTATTACATGATGAGAAAAATAATAGAGATATGAGTCTAAGAAAAAGCAGATTACATAAGAACATCAGTTAAATTCTTAATAACTTGTTTTAAATATGCTTACAACAACTTCTGATTCTGTTTTATGTAAACTAAAGAGTTGAAACTTCCGTGAAACCGCTGATGGGAAAATTCCAAGAGCCTAAAAATATGTAGTTACATTATTTCAGGAACATACTACACTACACTATACTATGCTATGCTATGCTGTACTACTCCAGTAACTGTAATGATTTTATGCATAATTTTAAATAGAAAATAATAATATCTGAATATGACTTGACTATTGATGTTAAAATATTTTAAATATTTCTTTTCTCAGGGAATAATCATTAAAAAAACTATTCAGGTTATTTTCTGAAAGCTTATAATTTATTTAGAATGCAGTGATATGTAAGATTTGCAAATGGTTTCCTTCAGATTGAATTATCCCATGTTCTAAAATTCTATCAAGGCAAGCTTCTTGTAGTAATAGGGGTTTAATGATACTGTTAAATTTGTACAATACATACCTTTAAATTCTAGCTTTAACAACACTGCAGAATTAATTTCAAATTAAACTTTCCCTCTACTTTATGGTAGGGATAAGAAGTTTCACATGAAGCTGGTGTTCAGCAGAGGGTTCAAGAACTTCACTTCTGATTTAGGTTATAAAATGAGTGCACCAAATCCCTGGTGCTGAGCAGGTTCACCTCAGAAGTCTGGCAAGGGCTTTGCACACATTGACAGAAATATCAGCACCCAAGGATGCTGAAGCGTCTGAGTGCCTGAGGTCAGTGAGCCCTGAGCAGATCTTGCATGAGCACACCCCTACGGATTAGCTGGCTCTACTTTTGCATTATTCAGTGGTGTACTTGAAACAGAAGGAATCTGGATATGGACATGGAATTCCAGGTGAAACTTCATATCAAGACATTCAGTATTGACTGTACATTTGACAAATATAATTTACCAATAGGGAAATATTCTAAAGAATTACAGAATCTTTAAGGTTGGGAAAGAACTCTGAAACCATTGAGTACAAACTGTGAATTATCCCCACCTTGTCAACCAGCCCAGAGCACTGAGTGCCATCTCCAGGGTTGGAGACAAAGAAAGTCGTAGAAAAAATGCAGGAAATTGTTCAAGTCACAGACATAATAACAGTTCTCCTGACCTCAATAGAGCTGCCTAACTATTGACATTTAATACCAACTGTATTTTTCCTTTGTTTATTTTTACTTTCTCTAATATTTTGGCTGAAACACTACAGTGGGCTACAACATGCATGAGTAAAGTCAGGTTGTTGTTTTATTCCAGTAAATTCATCCCTTGTGCTCTTTAGGGCATGCTGATTTTAAAGAACAGCCTCACCTATGAGAAGGGAAGCAGGGAGCCTTAAGAGCTGAGTTTTGTTTTCCATTTGTGCCCTAGATTTCTCAAGTTTTTGATGAAAACCACTGCTTTTCTCTGACTCAGCCTCACCAGTAATAAAATTGTGATTCTGGTATTTGTATTCTTTGGAGTGCTTGGAGTGCTGCTGATGATACAAACTGTGATGAGATGCACATTAGTGTCACCATTCTGTTCCTGTTGAGAGATATTCCCTGAAGTTTGCATCCCCAGGTTTATATCCAAACTGAACAGGTTGTTGATTAGTTCTGGTGGTTTGGAGTTTTCGTTGTTTACCAGATGTTCTCCATGCACCAGAGCATTTGCTACCTCTTGGCAAACATCAGGAAAAATTTCCTCCCTGGGAGGGTGGGCAGGCCCTGGCACAGGGTGCCCAGAGCAGCTGTGGCTGCCCCTGGATCCCTGGCACTGTCCAAGACCAGGTTGGACATTGGGGCTTGGAGTAGCCTGGGACAGCGGAAGGGTCTGCCACAGCAGGGATGGCACTGGATGTGCTTCAAGGTCCCTTCCAGACCAACCCACTCTGGGATTCTATGAAATACATAGGATTCTCCCTTTGGCTCTTAAAGGGAGAGAGTATAATCCAGAAATTTTACTATCTACCTGATGCTTGGGACTGCTGACAGTCAACCCCTCTCCATGTATTTTATATCCTGTTTTGTTCAATTCTACTAAAATCTAACGTAATTAGGATATACAATGCAGGACCAGAAACACTTCAGATATTCTATTAATGTTGATTTGCTAGTTTATTTTAGTCCTACTGTTATGAACACTGAAAGGAACAGTTAAGATATTGCACATAAACAGGCATAAATTCAATGTAAGCCATTTATTTGTCTGATTTATTTGTTTGATCATTTCTTTCGAGTACAGAGGTCTTTAACAAATCAAAGAACAGCGCCTATAGTAGCAGAAAGGAAAAAAAAATGTTTCTGGGCACTAGAGAAAGAATCTGGAGGCCTTTAAACATATTTTCAGTTTTCAGGTGTAATCTTATCTGAAAATGAAAAAGAGAAAGCAAAAAGCCCTGGCAAATAGCTAGATGAAATGGAAATGGAGGATTTAATGAACTAAGAGTGATAATGCCAGGCCTTTGTTACATGCAATTTTAATAAAAGTTCATGTTGTGGAGAGCCTGAGGCTGTAGCACAGCATGAGTATCAGGGTTTCTATATAAAGAATCCATGCAGTTATCTAAGTTATCCAAAGCAGACAAGACAGTAGAACTGATTCCTACCTCTGCTGAAAGCTCTTTACATTCCACATGGTAGCTGGAAGGGGACATAATTACATTTGCATGTATTTTAAGGCCCCTCTCTTTTTCTGAGGACATGTGCTATGTATTTATATTTCCATGGAACACGAAATTTTTCACACAAGTGAAAGGACAGACCAAGAAAAGAAATGCAAGACATTTAAAGAACATTCTCTCTTTTTTCTTGACAGAAAGGAAATGAAAACATCAGCAGTAAATGTTAAACCATAAGAAAAGGTTTAAGTTGTTAATTTTTTTAATTTGTTCTACATTTGTTTAACATTTTCTGCCCTTGTGGTGTATTTAGAAAAAAAGTTGTAATTTTTCAATCAGCATTCAGACAGGAAAATTGCCCTCTGTTATTTCTTTAGGAGATAATGTGTAAATAACAAATTACGGTACATATATGCATTCAAATTTTCAATAATATATAAAAATCACTATTAAATTCCACCTCGAAATAGCTTGATTTAGAAAAATCAATATTCAGATTTGTTTATAGAAGCATCTATTGGCACACTGATTTCTCCTAAAACCCAAGTATCAATCTATATTTACATGACTATATTCATTCCTAGTTTAAAGGAAATACTTTTTTGTTTTTCCTTTACCATGGTCTATCTCTGATAATTCTTTTCCCACAATAGTTATAAATGCATTTCCTTTGGCTTACTTGTATACTTCCTATATTTTCATTGGTTAGAAGGACACAAAACCAGAAAGTCAATGTTATTTATACTTTAAGCTGTTTTAGTCCACACCTTGTCTGATTTTGTTGTCCTAGAGAAAAACCGAGCAAGAGTGACCCTTTCTTCTGGGAGTCTTTTATGTTACTGAATTCATAATTCCTTGAAGTTTTTCCTCATATATATGACTTTAAACATTGATATGAAAGGGCAAGAAATGTTCATTGCTACTAATGAACAAAGTTTATTACATATAGTACTGAAAAGTGAGACATTAATTTTGAAGAATTAAGCATTTTAAGGAAGTTAATATTATAGTTGCTGAATTAACTGAAATAGATAGATAAGCTTTATTTGCAATTAACAGAAGCTGGATCTTAGATAAGCTATCCCGGATCTAGTAACTCATTGCTTGTCAACTTTAGGTTTATGTAGCTGTGCTTGTAATGAAAAAGAGAATGTGGTAAACAGATCTCAGGGACACAAGATAGTTTCAGATTTCCTATGCTTGAAGGACCCATTGAGCACAGGAAACTATAAGTTCTACCAAGGATTCATTTTTCACATATTCATTGAAAAGGTAAAAGGGTCAGAATGAGGAAGACTCATTTTACTTCCTCATTTTGGTGACCCCTCCCCAGAATGGACCCCCCGACTCATTTCAGAGAACAAACTATGCATGCTTTAATAGCCTTTTTGTTAATTAACATACGAAGCAGAGAAGAGGAAATGAGAGAAATAGGAATATGCATTTGTATTTTGTATATTCGACACTTTTGTAGATGAAAAGCTTTGTAATTACCTGTGATCTTTGTGGTGTGTATTTGAGAGCTACCTTGCACACTGCCCTGCGTTGCAATAAACATACACTTTCTAACTTTAAACTGTTAGAGAGCTTTTGTCCATCATAGTTGGATACTGATATTAGATCGTTATTCCTATTTTAATAATTCAAAAAGAGTGCAGGAAAACAGGAGATTGCATAATTGATTCCTCCTTTTTACAGCTGAAAAGCTGCAAATGTGGCCATTTCTGATGACAGAACGTCCAAGCTGGATACAAGAATGAACTTAAATGCATCTGTCCATCAGGGGTGAAATCCTGGCCCCATGAAAAGTAATTCACAGCTCGTTGCAGCAAGTTTTTAATGAAGATGTCTGATGTTATCAGGCAGATCACTGTAGTCATTTTTATTGACTTTCAGCAGACGCAGACTAAGTGTCTGAAGACATCCCAAGCCCTTTCAATGGAAAGATTTGTGTCAGAGGAGGTTTAGATAGTATATTAGGGAAAGGAAAAAAAAAAAAAAATCACTGGGAGGAAGCCCTGGCACAGCTGCCCAGGGCAGGGGTGGAGTCCCCTGAATTGGAAGGATTGAAAATCCCTGTTGATGTGGCACTGTGGGAAATGGGTTAGTACTGGCGTTGGCAGTGCTGGGGGAATGGTTGATCTTGATGACCTTAAGGATATTTTCCAACCTAAATTATTTGATTCTTTGAAAATAGGTATGAAATCAGGTCAAGAAGATCTCATGACATTGCCATTCTTGGTTTTTTTAGCCACTGCTGTAATGAATGCAACTCCAAATACCCCATGTCTCCTCCAAAAGGAGATTACATATTGCTTCTTCTTTGAATATAACTTTTAGCTTGATGCTTACAATTCCTTAAGAACTTGACCTACTTTTGAAAGACGAAGGTGCTGAACTATATGGCTCATATCCCTGAGTCGAACAAGGTTATCCCTTGTAAACTTCCTGCAGATGGAGGAACCTTTAATCCTTCTGACTGGGAAGTGTCTTGGAAAATGAATTTATAAATTTGGGGAATTCAGTTTGAATTGCTAAGGAGATAACAATAATGGCAGTGTTAATTGTTTAACCAGAAATCTGAGAGAGAAATATGCGCTCAATATTCCATCTTCAGAGTCTGACTTCCCATGAAATGATGCACCTTTCCTGTTACCATGTATTCTAACTGCTGGCTCTGACTGATTTAAACTGGAAGCAATATTTCCAGAAGGACACTGTAAATTCTTCTGAATTACATGGAGCAGATTTAGGAAAAAAAGGAAGAGTTGCAGTGCTACAAATAACTGAAGTTTATGTCCCTTCTCATAAATGTTGCTTGCACTAATTTCCACCATAAAAAGGTGGAACATGCCCACCAGTATCAGTCTTACTAAAGCTTGTGCAATAATAGTCATGGCATTAATAATTTTTAATTACTCTCACTTTTTGTGTTGGTACAGCTGCACAGCTTATAGTATTCATTAGTAATTATTCAAAATAAAAATATGTATAGGCTTAATTTACACAGTCTTTAAGCCGTCATTTTATGCACTAACTTGTAAAATGAAATAAAAAAGGTAGAGATGACATTTACAGGTGATTTGTACAACGGAGGAGATCTCTGATAAAACCCACTTTGAATAATTGTAGTTTACACCTGTTAGGAAGGTGGATTTTGAAAGAAATCCCAAGTGGTAAATTATTCTGTACACCTGGACTCCAGTGCTGCACAGATTGATGACCTTTTAGCAGGTAAAACAATTCAGTGGCATAAGAAACAGGGCATCTGAGGAAAGAAATTAAATATGATTAAAGTGACAAAACGTGTCACTGTTTTATGCCACAAATGACATAGTCTCTGAGATTCAGAAGGCTATAAAGTGGCTATTTATTTTGGGATGTGTCTCCTTTATATACTATTTTACACAGACCAGTTTGATTGGTGAAACAAAGGCAAACCTTTTCAATCACATTGGTCAAACCAGAGGGACATCAAGAAGGACTCCCTCCTGTCAGAAGGAATGAATAACATAGATACAGTTACAAAAACATTCCTCATGTTTACCAAGCTTCCCAGGAAAGAATTTCAGAAGAAACCAAACACCTTAAGCATGAAACCAGGGCTACAAAAATGGACTTTATTGTGAGATTACCAGGTCTTCCCATGCAGAGGAGAGCAACAGGAGTTCCGCAGTGCCTCAGCCACACATGAGAATTCTACCCTTCTGGATGGCAGGACGGGGCTGCTTGAAATGAATCCTCACAGGCTTGGAATGTGTTGCATGTGTCATTATTAGATACTTAATTCAACACAGCTTCAGGTGTTATTATAATGAAGACACATATATCCCATAATTGAGCAAATCCTGACCGTGCTGGGGGCAAAATATGAAACTGAGTTATGTACTCAGTCTCTGTGTAAGAAACACAAACATAATCCCCCAGGTTCTCCTGGGTCTTTGTCTCTTCTACTTGAAAATGTCTCTATGATTTTGAGCTCCTTATCCTCTCCCAAGGTTATTAATTTATATGTGAATCTTCCCAGGGTAAGAACCATAGAATGCCAGAATGGGTTGTGTTGGAAAGTATCTTAAAGCTTATGCAATTGAAGCGTATAATAAGGACTTTATAATTAGAAATTGTAAAAACAGGTATGTTTTATTTCCAGCTGGGACACATGGGGGGATATCTTGACCATGCATAGCTGGTCAACACAAGGTCCAGGTTTAAATACACATTGATTCCACAAACCCACACCTCCCCACCTGCCCATTCCCTGCCTTTTCTTACTTCATATTCTAATACGCTGTCATGCATCCTGGTGGTCATGACCTGGGGCCTTGGGAGGAAGGCCGACGTCTTCGTCAGGTAGATCTTTGCTTCTGGGCAGGCACAGTGGAGGTTTGGCTATTTTTCAGGTCACTTCGCTCTTGCCAAAGATTAGGAGCTTGATTTTGCTGGCTTCAAGCCACAAAGCTCTGCTTAATCGATTTTTGACAAATACCTAGGTCCCACTTTGCTGAGTTTCAACATTATACATCTTACCTATACGACTTCTACCTAGTAACTACCTAACAACCAAGCTTAATAGCTAAACTTCTGTGTGTTCTCGGTACAAGCTGTTTCTTTACTTTTACAAAACCAAAAGCTGCTTTTAAAATCCTGTATTTTCATATTTACAAACATCCTCCATATCACAGTCCCACTTCAGCCCCTGCCGTGGACAGGGACATGCTCCACTGTCCCAGGCTGCTCCAAGCCTCAATGTCCAACCTGCCCTTGGGCACTGCCAGGAATCCAGGGACAGCCACAGCTGCTGTGGGCACCCTGTGTCAGGGCCTGCCCACCCTCCCAGGGAACAAATCCTTCAAATATCCCATCCAGCCCTGCCCTCTTGCAGTGGGAGCCATTCCCTATGTCCTGTCCCTCCAGCCCTTGGCAATTGTCTCTCTCCATCTTTCCTGCAGCTCCCTCAGGCCCTGCAAGGCCACACTGAGCTCACCCCAAAGCTTCTCCTCTCTAGGCTGATGAAAAGATCCCCCCGCAGCCCCCTGGAGTTCCTTGGCTAGCTCAGATCTTAGAAGGCATTGGGGAAATCTTTTCATGAACAGGGTAAAAGATTCCAAAAGAGGCTCTAACCCCCGGAGGTATTCCAAGACATTTATTCTCGAAGGTTTCCAGGGAGAAAGAGGAAGGGCCAGGAAAAGACAGGGTCTTACCTAGACTCCTGATAAGAACTGATGGCTGGGTCTCAGCCAATAAGGTCAGGGAAGGAGAGTAGGGAGGAAAGGGTCAGGCTACAGTTACACAATACCCGGGGGGAAATGACCATCCCCCCAAGAGCGAGATACAACAGGCTGAACAATCCCAGCTCTCCCAGCCTTTCCTCCCCACAGAGCTGCTCCATTTCTCTGCTCATCCTGGTTGCCTCCTCTGGGCTCTCTGCAGCAGCTCCAGGTCCTTGTTGTGCTGGGCCCAGGGGCTGGAGCAGCTTATTCAGGTGTGGTCTTGCCACAACAGTGCCAGTGCTGATTTCTGTGAGTTGCAGGAAACTCTTGCCAAGAACACGTAGAAATGTGTACATGATTTGTGATTCAGGTATCTGTTGAAAGGGATTCCGTGCCTTTCAACCCTCTAAATTTAACTGTACAGCCTTACCATCACAGAAACATGGAACAAGGTTGCAAGAGACTCTTAAGATCAAGTCCAACCATGCTAAGGTATATTTGAGATCACCTTCATCTAGACTGAAAATGTGAATCCTTTGTCAGTGGGAGGGGTAATGATGCCTTTCATCTAACTCTGGGTTTACCTCTACACCTTTCTTTTGCTAGATGTCTTTAAATAAGAGTTACCTTTCAAAATACATTGAATTAAGTTTTCAAGTACCTGATTCAAAAATTTTGCTTGACACTTTGATATACGTTCATATATGTTCTAAAAATCTATGAGGAAATTGCAGCAGATAAGGGTTAATTTGGTTGCAGGCGCTCATTTAAATTATAGTCCCTAAAATAAAGGTAATAAAATTCTATTGTCACAGTAATCTGATGGGAATATAGAGGTGACAGTGATATATTTATTGCCTTTTTTAGGTCTTTGTGTCAAACCTCATGCATTGATTAGTTTTTAGACTTAATTGTTTGGCTTTATTTACCACTTCTTTCAAGAGCTCCACTTGTACTATGCCACTCCTTTTGAACAGAAATGTGAAGCAAAACCTTGGAAGGCTCAGAAAGCTGTGGTGGCAGATGGACTTACCAACATCCCTTTGCCTTTTTTTCATTTGAACTCTGGCAACAACTGTCTAAATTGTGGCTAATTAAACACAATATTTCCTTGTAATTATGTGATAAAGATTTCTAGTGCTAGAGACTGTGGAGCTTTGTATGATAATTTCTTCGTTAGGAAAGTAATTTATTCTCAAGGCTAATTGATGATGAGCAGATTATTAAAGTTGGATTGCATGACACTTTCTGCATTCTCTCTCATTTTGATTAAGATCAGTCATTCCAAGTAGGAGGAGGCAGCGCTGTGAAAGGGTGGTGAACACTGCAGCCCTTTCCTTACACTACTGATTGATAACTGATGAAATTCTAGCAGTGCCATAAACATTTTAGGGTGTGTCATAAACACCTTCCATGTGGAGGAGGAGCCATGTGCTACAGCTCCATTAAAGGTTGTAGTTTCAAAAGCAGTCATCAGAAATTGACTTTAATAATAAGTTTGAAGTGTTTCAAAATAAAACTAATGGAAGTTACCATTTATATTCTTTAAGAAACTCTTTTAGTATTTTCTATGACTTGACCTTTATTTTATGACAAGATATCTGAAAGGTTGATTTGTGTGAGTCACAGCCATAATTATTATACTGAATAAAAAACATCAGTGGATTTTCAGAGGTATTTTGTTAAAAAAAGAGAATACTTTAAAAATCTTTATATTTCCCTATGTAAAATGTTTTTTACCACATCAGCCACTCTTTCAATCTGTATTTTAAAATAAATTTTAAAAGAACTGTCAAGTTCTTTTAAATGAATCTTTGCTGGGTATTCCGCAAATGTATGCATCATGTTGCAAATCTGTATGTGTAATTATATAGACATATAGTGGAGATCTGTAATAATACATGAATTGAGCACATTTACCTGAGTATGAAACACGGACACATCCATTGTGGTTAAAAAGTTATTAATGGGATTTCTGGCAGGCTGTAAAAAATGTGTCTGCATTATTTGAACCCTAAAGTGCAAATCCTCGTTTTGGTACCTCTGCATGGTGTAGGATTCCAGGTGTTTGATGGATGAAAGAGCTCTGATAAAGAAACTTGGTATTATTTATGCTGTGTTCTCCTCTTGAGAGCTTAAGCTTGGAATTTTCAAAAGAACCTGAGATATTTTTTCTCCCACTGAAAGCTTAAGGATTTTGTTCCTATTTACACTAAATGACTGCAGACTGTCCCTGAGCAGAAAGGAGCATTAATTTATATGTGACTCTAACCTGCCTTATTTAGACTCCTTTGAAAAGTCAGGCTAATGCAAGCAACCTTCTTCACCAGAAGACAGTTCCCATTAAAGAAGGCAAGGCTGCTGGAATAAACTTGGTCTATTCATAGAGAATCAGATTCTGTCTCTCTAGGTTTGTGATTTATAAACTTTTAGCTCTTGCTTTTGAGGACTAAACATCTTACTCTTCTCATTTCCTTCTCAACACAGTTGAGCTTATTTATTGGTTGGGGTTCAAGCAGAGAGAGTTCATTTTACCAGCATGGTTCTTATTGTGGGTATTTCCACAAGCCATTTTTTGGGGGGAATTTGTTTTAAAAGTGCACATTTATGCTTCCCAAGAGGCCCTGCTGGGCAGTGCACTGAACTCACAATGATGTGTGTATGGGGGTAATTCTGAATTTACTTTTTTCATTATCTCCTGAAGAATCCTGGGATGGGTGAGGCTGGAGGAACCCACAGGGGCTCCTCTGGTGCCACCTCCCTGCCCCAGCAGGGCCATCCCAGAGCACAGGGCACAGCAGGGTGTGCAGAGGGCTCTGCAACATCACCAGGGAGGAGCCTGCACAGCTCGTCTGCACAATCCGCTCAGGGCTGATGTCTTGGTTTGGAAAGAGAGGTGTCTTCTAAGGAAAGCAGGAGCCTCCCTTAAAGATGTTAGCCCCCTCCTTCCAAATTACTATAATTTTGAAATTAAGGGTCTCTCTTAGGCAATTTAAGGCAAAGATATGGGAATAGGAATACCAGTTCTTTACTAGAAAAATAAAAACAAAAATGTAGTAGTACAAAAAAGCCCAAACAAACAAAAAGAAAAACACTGACAGAGTCAGAATACAGTGTGACACATTGTTGGTCAGGATGTTGGTAGCGGCCCAATTAAATATCATGGTTGCAGTCCACCTGGAGTGACAGGTGTGGTTCTGTTGAAGTAATGATCCTGCAGAAGCATGTAGTTTTCCTCTGAAGATCCAGTGGTGGTGAGATGGGTCCACTCTTCCTCTGGGAATCCAGTGGAAGCAGGCTGCTCTGGTGTTCTGAATCTCAGATTTTTCATCCAGGTAGAAATGCTTGGCTCCTCCCCTTCAGTGGAGCTGTTGGGGTTAGGTGAGAGAGAGGGACCACTGAGATATTTTTCGATATGTTTCAAAGCATGATTTATTGCTGCAGTCTCATGAAGGAGTGAGAACATCTTCACAGCATGAGTTAGAGGTAAGTTGTCCATGGTCAGTGCTCACAAGATCACAGCTCACAAGATCTTTTAAAGGTTTATTAGCCAATAAACTACTGCCACAAAGAATGTTTCTTCTTTCACACCAATAGCTAATTCATTTGTATCACACGTCTTACTGCAATGCAGACTTTCTTAACCAATCATATGATAACACACAAAACTACTTGCTACATCTTAAAACTTTTTACTATTTCTTTAACTAGTTCTATGTCTACACTTTAAAACTTTAAAAGTTTCCACTACCTAGCTTCATATGTCTCTGTCTATATTACAAACCCACATTCTTGCTTATGGTCTCTAAAGCAGGAAGCCTTTTCCAAGGTATCAAGTCAAACCCTGTATTAATTTCTGAGTTTCGGCCTGCATGCACAAGATTTTTAGAATTTTCTATGCCTGGATTTCCTACATGGAGCATTTTGCAATGGATGATGTAATTTTATCTGTCATGCCGTGAGACTCAATGGCCCATTAACAGAAGATATCCCCCAAGAGAGGATAGGTCATGGAAGAGATAAAGAACACTGCCCCACCTGGTTTTAACAGTTGGCTTATTAACAGAAGATACTCACTCCTCACCCCCCAGAGTTATGAGGAATGGAAGAGATAAAGGAACACTACCCCAGTTGGTTTCAACAGACGGTAATTGAATACATACTTTTGGCTACATCTTGCTTTGCAACCTAAGAAAGCTGGGCCTAGGGCAGAAATTGTGGCTCCTGTTCAGGGGCAGCTCCTGGGCTCAGTCCCTGCCTGTTGCTCTGGTGCCATTGCTGGGTCCCAGAGCAGGGCGTGGGTCCTGCTCACAGCTCTTCCTGCAGATACTTGTCAAAAACTGTTTTAAAGCAAAGAACATACAGAGCAAATAAATGCTTTGCATTTTGTGAGTTGTAAATATCATTTTTGATTCAAAAAGTAGGTAGATATAAATGAGTTAGAAACAAATGAAAACAGATTCCCATTAGGAATAATGATCTTATTTATATCATTATATCTAAAATGTTTCAGCACGTGTTTCCATAAAGGATATGTTTCTCACTGAGGAATTTGCACCATAAGTTTCTTAAAGGACTTTTGGATCCTTTTGGGATGGCCATATATATGTAGGGTATTTACTCTTCCTCAGTTTCCAGGAGCCCACATATTTAGAGAACTGCTATTAACTATTCATGCTTTGGTTCTATTACAATTTGAACAAGGCCAAGACTAGCAGCAGTAACTTTCTTAATTTATAAATAAATCACTCAAGGCTTGAGATTTTTTTTTTTTTTTAATACTGAGTTTTGAGAAGAGGGAGTGCCCTGAAACTTGTGAGGAGCTAGCCGAGTAATGTAATCACACCAATGTGGCTACATACATTCTCCTTTATTCCAGGCAAAATGGCAGATTATATACAGTTTAGCATAGTTTACATTTCCAGGCATTCTCTCATTGGTGTGCAGGAGGCAAGAATGTGGATAAACATTGTTAATTTTTACACTTAAGGTGGCTAAAGTGTTCAGTCTAACATTTGCACCTATTACTAAATAGGTGTACTACTTTCTCCCTGGGCATGCCTTAACATAATTTCTAACAACGCCACAGGCTGCAGGCCTCAACATAGGCTTGCACCTGAATCAGGCTGGGTTGACCAACCTAATTCCAGAGCACATCGTGCCCCTGCTCTCTAAAAAAATTCCTCTACAGTTTTGTCGCTTAGGGAACCTATCATACGCACTTTTTAAGTTCTTAAAATAGGGAGATTATACTCAGAATAAATAGCAAGCAGCTGTGAGCTATGAGTCTATAATGCCAGTAAAGGGATTTGGTGATTTCATAAGACCAGTAAGCAAAGTTTGAGTGTCTTGAATGCTACTCCAATCGTCCAAATGGAAGGAGCATTCTGTAATTCAACTCAATTTTTATTTGGTGTAACGTAGGGATCAGAGTAAATGATTCGTACTGACAGGATGGAGCCCTGTGATCTTACAACAGCTCCTGTATCATATCCAGACCACTAGCACTAAACATTTAATTCCTATTTTCCTCTTCATTCTCTCTCCTCTCTTCTTGCCCTTCTCACTACTGTACTGCTCTGTCATAGAGTCCTTATTTCTTTTTCAGAATTTAAACTCTTTTGGTCTGAACTTATGTTTCCATCTTCATGTTTTAAATGTAGGAGAATTTACCTTTAGGGTCACTTAACAGTAAATAAGTATGGAAATGGTGAAGAGAGCAGTCTTTTAAACCTTTTGAGTGAGTTACTTAAGACTGATAGTAAAAGGCATAAACAAACACTGAAAAGTGATTCACATTAGTTACAATTCAGATAGTTACTTGATCTGGTGTTAGTAGTGTCTTGGTTATAATTTGCTATATTGTGTTAAATAAAATTTATTTCACACAATATAAAATATATATTATATAAAATTTATTATATAATATATAAAATATATTACATAAAAATTTATTAAAACAATAAAATTTATTGTTTGCATAAAATTGGTTCATGCTTGCAAAACTAAAATTGCTTCTAACTGTAGAAGTAACAGCAATGCTGCAACAACATTGTCATTTCAGATGAGTGGTCAGAGATGCTTTTTCTCCTGAGCTTTCCCAAATTCCTCTGAAATTCGGTGTATTCTGCTGGAATTCTAAGATAAGATTTATTTTTTTTTAATACAATGTGTTCATGCACTGTGCATCTTACTTTAGCCTTCTTATGGATATGATCTGGATCACCCAGCTGCCCTAACAAACAGACAGAATTCAGATTTTTAGGGGAATTTTAGGAACATGAAGTCATTTTTATGACTCTGAAGTTTCAACATAATATTCACGTCTGGTATAACATCTGATCAGCACTTACGGAATTTCCATCAGATGTGTGCAGCATGGTTTCTCACACAAAACATGAACTCAAATCCACGTTTTTGTCAGTTGGGCTCTCAGAAAAAGACAATTGCCTGTTGAACCATTAGAGTAAAACCTGTTCTCTGACATCTGTACAGGGAAAACATGCTCTGCTTTTAAAACTGTTATCAGTAGGACTGGTTGGAGATTTTCCAAGAGAACAGTTTTTTTCATCTCAAAATGCTGATTCTTTGAGCACGTGTTGATTTCTGACAAGCAGAACAGCAAAATATTGGAATTGTGCTTGTCAGGGAGGTCTCAGTCATCTGTCTGGTTGTTCAGCAATCTTAGTGGCTTTGGGAAAAGTCAGGAAACTACTGAGAATTCTCTTTAATTTAAGCTAACAGGCACCAGCTAATCCCAGCAGCATCTTCTCAATAAAAAACATCTCTCTTTTTCATTGTTTCTAAAACAAAGTAATGTTGAGTTTCATTTTGGCAGTATACAGAAGATCATCTTAATTAGGAGAGGTTTTTTTGTACCTACAGGCAAGCAAAGAAAAGCATCATGAAATACAAATGCCTTTTCTTTGGAGATTTTGTCATCAATCTTTTCATGTCTAGAGCTACAATTTTGTATGCTACATCCTTTGAAAAAGATAAAATAATCTGCCTCAAAGCATAAATGAGGATAAAGCAAACATATAAAAGGGGAGATTCAGTTCATAAATAATATTTTGCACATATTCTGATGGCTCAGCTGCAATGAAGTCATTGACAGCAAGAGTGAAACACCTTCATTATTATGAGGGAAGAGTCAGACTTCCAGATGTCAGATCGAGAAAGGCTTGGCGTGGCCAGCAGGTGAGGGAGGGATTCTCCGCCTCTGCTCGGCTCTCTTGAGTCCCCACCTCGAATACTAAGAATAATTCTGATGCCCCAACATAAGGACATCGAACTGTTGGAAGAAGTCCAGAGGAGGCCATGGAGGTGCTGAGGGGACTGGAGCACCTCCCCTGTGGAGCCAGGCTGGGAGAGATAGGGCTGCTCAGCCTGGAGAGGAGAAGCTTTGGGGTGACCTCAGCACTCCTTCCAGGGTCTGAGAGGCTGCAAGGAAACCAGAGAGGGACAATTCCTCAGGAAGTGCAGGGACAGGACATAGGGAATGGCTCCCAGTGACAGAGGGCAGGGTTAGATGGGATATTGGGAAGGAATTGTTCCCTGGAAGGGTGGGGAGGCCCTGGCACAGCGTGCCCAGAGCAGCTGTGGCTGCCTCTGGATCCCTGGAACTGTCCAAGGCCAGGTTGGACATTGGGGCTTGGAGCAGTGTGGGACAGTGCAAGGTGCCCTTACCATGTCAGGGGTGGCACTAGGTGATCCTTTATGATTCAGGAATTCTGTAAAGACCTGACTGAAGTGCTGCTGTCTTTAACTATGGAGGCCCATATTTGTAGCAGATTTGAATTTTTCCTGCTCCTTCCCCAGGAGCCAAAGGAATTCTTTGGGCACACAAATGTGGTCAGAGATCTTCAATCTGATGAGCATAAAAGGCTGGATGCTAATATTTGGGGGGGAAAAAAACAGCATCAAGGAAGTCTGCTAATAATGAATCACAGCAATGAATTACAGTAACAACAGGAGCACAATTTTGGAGTGCGCCAGTGAGGCAGCTTGAATTACAGAATCAAAATCCTGGAAAATGTGGGAGGGCACGTTCACCCTCTGATTTATTTGAGTCTCTAAACAAAGATCATGGAAAAAATGACAGTCCAAATTCAGAAGCTAATTGTACATTAATGTAACTTACATCACAAAGGAGCGAAATTTAAAGCAGGTCAAAACCAGGAACTGGATAAAGCAAATTTCTTCTGCTTTCTGACAGTCTTTTATCAATTGCTGCTCTTTAAACATAGAAAATCTCTCTCTTCCTCCATACCAGTTACAGTTAGTTTGCAGTGGCACAATTTCATAACATCTTTGATGGTTGCTAAGGGAAGAAAATAGAAAAATTGATAAAGGAATAGGAAAAACAACTATTAGAAAGGGACGCCAAAATAAAGGAGAAAGTAAAGACTCAGCAAGAAATTATACTGTCATAAAATAGTAATGCTTTGACTACCCTTTCAAAAGTTGGACCCTTTTTTCTTTAAAAGTTCCTTTAATTCTAAGGTATTTTGCAAACCCCCGTATTGCTGTTGGAGAAATTAAAAAAAAAAATAACTAAAGGGCAGTCATAGTCTTTAAAATGTTGTGATATTTTCTAATGCCTTGACCGTGGTGTTCCAACTTGAAAGAATGTTAGTTTGCAGGAGGATTTTAGATACTTGCATTCAGTTCCTAGTGAAGTATATCTATTTAAGGCGGGTTGAGGTCCCTGCCCAGCTCAGGATAACCGAACCGGGAAGGGTCAGCTGCCTCTGTGGGCTTTTCCCACAGGGATCCTCGGCACGGGACCAGGCTCACTCAGGGGGGCCAAGTCCCAACTTGTCCCGGACCCCAGGTAATAACAGACCTCGGCTGTACCGTGGTTGTAGCAGGACCTGAGAGGCTGGACGAAGCAGTGAAGACAAGAAACCGGTTTCTGCTGAGGGCTCAGACCATTAGTTTATTTCCTCCATCAGGAGTTCCAGACAGATGTTATTTAGTTCCCAATCTCCCAGCAGAAGCCTCGAGCACATGTCGGATCCCTCCTTTTACCTGGGGGAGGGCCCAGGGAAGGGAGTCGTCCCCAGCCAATCCCAGAGGGGGGGGGCAGTGACCCAGGGACAGATAGGCAGCCTAAAGGTCAAATCCCCTGGGGGAGGGGAGGGCTTCTTTTGTTGTAGCCAATCTTCTCGACAGGTACCTTTGGAATTTTCCAGGGGTCCCTTGGAAACCCCTTGTATTAAAATCGAGTCCCTTGGGATTGGCAGGAGGACTCCTGGGGTTGGGGGAGGGGAAACCCGAGAGAAACCCACCTTGGAAAACTAGAAACACACTACAACATCCATTGTTACTGAATTTCAAGATAGTAGCTGTTTGGTAAATCTAAAGGCTTTCTGCAGTACAGTGGTGAAATGCACTTTTGATGCCTTTTTCGGTCTTACCTAGAAACAGAGACCAGACAAAATTAAAAGGATAAAAGCAGATATATTAAATGAAGGGCCTTCAGGTATAATTAAGGGCAGATGAAGCCTCTCCAAGAGGCTACAACCAAAATTATAAGTTTGGTCTATTTACATATCAGGGGTTAATCCTCCAATTATAGCTTCAGGTAATGAAGTCACATTCCCCAAGTTTGCTCCCTCCAATGCACTTTTTTTTATCCTAGGGTGTCCTTGAGTTTCAGCACTAGAGGGATTGTTTTGTCTGACCAAAATGTGTAGACAGTAGCTGACACTTTATATGGAATTTAGAGTTATGCACTAATGCAGTACAGGATTTGAAAAATATAAAGGCTAAAATCTTAAGGCATCACTCTAAACCAAAAAAAAAGGGCAAAAAACATTTTACGTGGCAATTTATATTGGACAGTACTGCAGAAAAGCTGGACAAAGAGAATTGCAGGGGATTGTGGGGAACCAGGAGGGACAAGGGAGGGGCTGCTGTCCTTAGGAGAGCGAGAACCCTGTGAGTTTGAAAAAAGCAAGGTTTCTCATTGGTCCATTTTGGCAGGCTGCCAACATTCTGTAAACCCCACCCCTGAGTTAGAGGATAAAAGGAAGGGACTGGGACCGTTAGGGGTCTTTTGGAGCTAATAAACCCCCTCTGGAAGATCACAGATTCTCCTACTTAGTTCCCGTGTCGCCTGAAGAATCTGCTAGCTGGGAAAACTGCTTGCCCCAGACTGTCAAAGATAGAGTCTGGGAAACCGAGGACAGAAACCGTTCTGGTGAGAGCGGACCTCGGGACGGCTCGAGAGAAGCTGAATCCAAGAACCCCAGCTGCCGGGGGGAAACCCCCGAGGTAGAAATAGGGGATGAATTTATTCTCTACTCTTCTCTAGTCTGAGAGAGAAATTTGTACTTACAAAAGTGAAACTTCACATTCAGTCACTCTGCAGAGAATAAGAGATGTTAGATAAAAGATAAAATCTTCCTCCTAAGCCAAAGTGGATCTGTACAGAGCCTCTATTACATATTCTGTACTTGTCCCAGATACAAAATTCTTTTGGAAGGAAAGACGCAGCTTGGACTTTCAAAACTGGAACAAGTACTCATGTGGGACTTGTGATATGGAGCAGGATCTCGCTTGAGAAATCAGTGGAAGGTCTGTGTTTGAAAACACTCAAACTCCACAGACACAGATGTTAATTCTGGAGTCACATCTGAGTGACTGCAAAAGCAAGAAAAAATGGTCTTGGCTGGGAAAGTGATTGTTTGGTGTTAAAGATTGACTCTTCACTTGTTAGACAAAACTGTCACTAGTTCGATGTGGGGTTCTACATTTTCATTGAGAAGCAAAATCTGTATGCAGATGTTCATTTTGATTTTATGAAATTGTTAATGTCGGCATTAAAATTCAAGCAGTTGGATATGTAAGCAGATTTTTTTCATCCAATTATTAGAAAATGTGATGCTTGACATCTTGTGTTTTTAAAATAATAACAAAAGTCTGAATACTGGGTTTATCAATGATTTAATTTAATACCTTAATAAGTGCAATATATTCCCTCTGTCTATATGTAACATAAATGTGTTCAATTCATGAATTGCACACATTAAAAGCTACACATGAGTAGACTAAATTTGTTCATCTCGAATCATTTATTTGTTTTCGGTAATACTTCTCTGTCAAAATGTATAAATCAAATAATTTCAGGTTAATCTAGGGTTTAGTCTTCAGTACTTGAATGCCTTGAATGTCAGAGTTACAGTGCACTGGTGTTAAAAACTATGAGATATTAAACCAAAAGGAAGGCGTGTGAGCAATGAAATGTATCCCAAATTGCTAAGAGTTACTTAATTAAGCTTTTATTTTATGCCTTGAAAACAAGTCCATAGATTTTAAGCCAAAATGTCCTCGGTAAATGGGAACTTAAATGGAACTTTTCCATGGGTTTAATTTCCTTAGACAAAACCACATTTCCTGTACACAGTGAGAATGAGAGCTATTTTTTTAGTAGGTCAGTGATATTAGAAGAAAATGCAAATGCACAACTAAACTACATAACACAAATCCTGCTGTTTACTCTCTTGGGCATTTTTCTTTGTTTGGTGCAATATTTTTCTAACATTTTATGAAGTTTTCCAATTAAATATTAATGCAATTTCTTCAAAGAGAAACAAAGATATATAACCCTGAAGTGAAAGAGAGAGAATGGGAGAATTGATTGTGCAGTTGGGCAGGAGAATTCTGCAGAAGCTCTGAACACTCTTCTCATTTATTTGAGAAGCTAAATATATTGTATATACAAAATATGGATATGAATTAGCTACACTCTAATTGCATGTGGTACATGATCACATGTTGTAAATTAGGATCTTTCCACTCCGGCAACAAACCATGTGCTGTATCACTGCTTTATCAATGTTCTTTTCAAATCCTTACATTTGAATACATTAAACAGGAGGAGAAAACCCTATTAAATTAGAATCGCAAGTTAAGGCAACTAATATTTTTTTTGCATTTTAAAATTCAATTGAACTTGTAATAAACAATTTACTTAAGCAGCCTGTTGGCAAGAGCGGGGCTGTGTGTGCTTGATTCATCAGTACTACATGCAGTGATTCATGTATATGGAACAAACTGCAATCTTTGCCAGCTTACATGGAGGAATGAGGAATGTTTAAGATTCTGCATACTCCTAGACAATAGTCAAGGTTACCAGAAGGCCAGAAGGCATAAAGACATGTTTTGAACCTGAGGTCAAATTCATAAGGAAAAACAAAAGCACAAAGAGAAGACCTATAATTTGTGAAATCATTTTGTATTCCATTGCAAAGAGACGAAGGCCAGGATTCTGGGATTGTGTCACTCTGGACTTCTTCAATATTTTCATTTTTCTGCCCACTTAAAAATATCAGGCTAGGAAAATATGTTGGGACAACAGAAAAGAATTAATCAGCAGGGCTGATGCTTAAGATGCAGCAGAGTGAAAAATGTATTGTGGCTGTAGATCGGATTGAGGTGATGCACAGGGAAGTCATGGGAGCTTTGCTAATGAGCTGCACTTCTGACTGTGTGCTAGCATTTCCTCCTGTTTATCGTTGTTACCTATTTATGCCCTGTTCTCCTGTTCCACAGCTCTCCAGTCACACGGGGATGAGCACAGAAGGAAAATTCTGTTTATTCACAGCCACAGATTCCCTGTTACGCCCTCAAGGTAACAGGGCAAGGGTGAACACTTGTCTGTCGTGTGTCTCTTCCATCATGATTTGTTTTCATTTATTTCATGTTGACCTGGGTAGGAATGATCAGTGAGAAGGTGGTGTTGGCTCCTTGAGATGTAAGTGCCATAGGACAGTGGTAGAACCTGAACTTATCTGACACAGGACCACCAAATCCAGTTTAATGGGCAATTACCTATGCCTGCATCAGCGCATTCCCACAGCATAAGAGAAGGAAATACTAAAAGTAAAACATTTCATAGATACTTATGTTCAGATATGTTCCAATAAATAGTGGCAGTCATCAGATTTGAGTAATTTCTGTTTGCAAAAATTTTAATAATAAATTATTTCCTTGAGTAAAAGCACAGGAGGAAAAGAATGGCTGATGGTATTACCTTCTTTCTAGCCCAAAAAAAGAAACCACATAAAAAATAGAGTGTAAAACTATTGATTGAAATGGCAGGAGAGCATCACTATGCTCAGTTCAGGGACAAAGAGAAAGGGGACATTATACACTGCAGAAAGATATCATGGAATGGAATGGAATTCAGCCCTTGACTCACACCCACAAGCAGATAATATCACTCTATCCACTGAGTTTTCTGTGAAGTCTTTTAATGACGTTGGAAAAGCAAAACTTATGAAAATCCTATTAAATGCAAGTCCTGGTGAAATAGCCAAGTATTTGAGACAGTGCTTCCCTGAGAGCAGAATGTTGTGAAGGAGCAGAGCTGGCGATCTGGCAGCCAGAGCAACAAGCAGCAGTTCCTGACACAGTAGAAAAAACATTCACTCCTCTGTCTTTGCTGAAAAATGTCAGAGCATCAGCCATACCACATGTTAGGGAGCCATGCCCAGATCCAGTCCCAGGCTTGGAATGGAAACAAGATTGCTTCCAGGGTGGAGAAGATGGTTCACTTTTTAGTGTGTCTTTAATGTTTTGATCCTTACAGGCAAAGCCTGTTATTTTAAAGTTTATTTTTGCTTCTGTAGAGAGGAAAAAAAATTAGTTGAGCAGCATTGCTGACAGCAAGACTGTCATTTTAAAAATTAGGTTATAACGAATATGAGTTTCAGAAAAAGAGAACAGAGTAGGTCTCATCTGCTTCCCTCTGGACTGCAGTGTGAAAGGGAACAGATGGGCATGAGTTATGCCAAATGGCTGGGAGGGGGTAGACAGTTCCACAGTCTTATTCTGTGTTATCCTCAGCCACTCTAGGATCCTATTCCTACATCCAGCTTACAGTGCAATGCTGCAGTGGGATATGGGGGAATGGTGCCTATCATTGAACAAGGTGAGAACAGGGAACATGCAAAAATATAATTTCACAATGTTCAGCTGCAGGTCAGGTGCCTGTTTGGTTGTTAATTCTAGTTTTCCCTCTTGCTTTGTCCTGCACACCCTCAACATCCTGGATAGTCAGGAGAAAGCAATACAGCTGTGCAGAAGGGAATGCTCTAGAATAAACTTTTAGCCTCCAAAATCAGTGTCACCGTGGTGTGTCCTCAAATCAGGTTGTGATTTTAGTCTTTTTAAATGTAGAGTCCTTCTAATACAGGGGATTTGTCATGCCCAGTTCTGGAATGGGGTCAAACTGGGGTGCAGAAGTCATGCTTAGCTGTTGTGCGTTGCATGCTGCAGAAAGCCCTGTAAGAGTAAGGTTGTGGCATATTATATCTGTGCCTGAGGTTTGGCCATGGAAGTGTAGGTTGAGAAAGCAGAAACACTGGAATTGCTGATTTGCGGAAAAAAAGACTCTACCACTGTTAAGAGTTATGTACTTCTATTGGCGCCAGGCACTATGCATGATCTTTCCTAAAGGCATGCACTCCAAAATTCCAAAGAGTCACCTTTCTCTACTTATTCTCTAAAATGTTAAATATGCATTAATTTGTATATACATATTTAGCACCTAAGCCCGCCTGTTCTTGCTTTGAATTAAAATGAACTTTTCAGTCTTTCGTGCCTGCACAACGCCCTCTTGGTGGTTGTCGGAAGTCTTCATGATGAAGTAATACAAGTCTTCCTCTCATGTGAACTTTTTACCCCATCCTCTTTCACATGCTCACTGGCTTCTTGGTCACAGTTTGAGCCCAAGGCTAGCCTTGTTCATAACAGTCCTTATTACGCCTCAAGCAGACAGTTTTTTCTTATTCGCTAGCCTCATTCTTTTCATCTTGTTGCAAGCAATGGCCTTGCTTGCTCTTCCAAGACCAGCAAATATTGAGCGAGATACATTGTTCAGACTATTACCCCTAACTGACCACCCTTTGACTTTTAGCCCCCTCGTTTCAGTTCTCCCTTTTCTAGAAAATAAGTAAATTCTTTTACTTAATATAAAAATTTGTCTTTCCAATTTTTATGATATGCATCCCTCAATACCTTACCATGTACATTCGGTAAGGAGGTTAATATTGTTATTAATTTCAACATCCTTCAGTTCTAAACAAGTATTATATATATGTATAATATATTATAATATTTTAATTATATACATATTATGTAATATATATAAATATAATATATAATATGCCACTAAAACTTTTCTTAAATTTATATACTTTTTTTTACAGTTGATGGCTGCTAATTTATCTGACCTTGCAGTGTTTAACCTTTCTTAACAATGATTAGTGATTGGTAGCCTTTTCTTGAAGAGTCAGAGCCTTCCAAAGTGCTCACACCTTCCTTTTGAAACTAGGCTGTTTCTTTTTTTCTAATTGTTTATATGTTATAAACATTTATAGTCCATAATGTACAAAAGGTAGCTCATGCAATCAATTGTTATTATTTTAACATATATTTTTTAAAAGCATCTCAAAAATCCCTTGCCTCTCTAGTGCTTTTCTTGACTCTATACAGCACAAAGTGGTTAAAGTGCAGCTTTAAGTCAGATTATTCAGTAATGGCCAGTCTGGCTACAGCACAAAGCTGGATTTTTAACTTGTTCTTTAATGTTCTTTTCTGATAAGATTTCTATTGTATCGGTGCACTTTGATATTTTGGAAAAAATACAAATGAGACACCATATCTTTGGAACCAATGGGCAGCTCCAGTCATTGATCAGAGTTTTTTCTTCTTGTCTTCTCTGTGTTGTGAAGTCAATGTTTTACACTTTGGCTTCCTCAAGGTCCACATATACTTCAGGGTTTCAGTGAACTAGCAGTACACTAGTGTAGAAAAATGACCCATTTGGGTCTTTGCCATGAAAAATGGCAAGCCAGTCTTTGAACATTGACTAAAATCTCATTACTTTGGTGGCAAATGAGGCATGAAACATATTGTCAAAAATATAGAGCCCAAAACACAGTGGCATGAAATATTTTATCTCCATGGAGTGTACTACAAAAGGTTTGAACTCTAAATCAGACAGTGCACTTAAGCACACAGCATCATCCATCAAGTACTCAGCATTTGTTGCAAAATTTGTCCATGATGGCAGCTTTAATGAAGTTCTGTAATTTCTCTCAGCCTCAGAAAACTATTATTTCAGCTGGATGAAGGCATAAATCTACCAGCAACATTTCGACTCTGGCCTTGCTCAAGGCTTAGACTATTGACTTTATGATGAGAATTTCATGGTAATTCTTCATGTCCTACTCATTCCTGTCTGGATTGCAGGTGCAAGATATCAGCCTGCTGTTCCCAGACATGGGTGATGGCAAGGAAGTGAAGTTGCAAAAGGGAAACTGAAAAGACAGCCTTGGCATGGCATTCTGAAGTATTCCTGAAGTATTTGGGCAGGAGTGTGGACCTGCTGGAGGGGAGAAAGCCTCTGCAGAGGGATCTGGACTGGCTGGATCCATGGGATGATGCCAGTGGTGTGAGGGACAACAGGGACAAGTGTCAGGTCCTGCCCTGGGGTCACAACAACTCCATGAGTGCTCCAGGCTGGGGCAGAAGGGCTAAGCTGCTGGTGGGAAAGGCTTGGGAGTGCTAGTGACAGGGGCTGGACATGAGGGGCTGACAGAGCCAGCATATCAACAGATGGACAAGAAAGCCAATGGCACCTGGCCTGTTCCAGCCACAGTGTGGCCTGAAGGCCCAGGGCCCCCTGTGCTGGCACTGCTGAGGCTTCTCAAGGGCTGTGTTCAGTTTCTGGGCCCCCCTGGCCAGAGAGACGTGGAGGAGCTGAAGCATGTCCAGGGNAATTTGTCTTTCCAATTTTTATGATATGCATCCCTCAATACCTTACCATGTACATTCGGTAAGGAGGTTAATATTGTTATTAATTTCAACATCCTTCAGTTCTAAACAAGTATTATATATATGTATAATATATTATAATATTTTAATTATATACATATTATGTAATATATATAAATATAATATATAATATGCCACTAAAACTTTTCTTAAATTTATATACTTTTTTTTACAGTTGATGGCTGCTAATTTATCTGACCTTGCAGTGTTTAACCTTTCTTAACAATGATTAGTGATTGGTAGCCTTTTCTTGAAGAGTCAGAGCCTTCCAAAGTGCTCACACCTTCCTTTTGAAACTAGGCTGTTTCTTTTTTTCTAATTGTTTATATGTTATAAACATTTATAGTCCATAATGTACAAAAGGTAGCTCATGCAATCAATTGTTATTATTTTAACATATATTTTTTAAAAGCATCTCAAAAATCCCTTGCCTCTCTAGTGCTTTTCTTGACTCTATACAGCACAAAGTGGTTAAAGTGCAGCTTTAAGTCAGATTATTCAGTAATGGCCAGTCTGGCTACAGCACAAAGCTGGATTTTTAACTTGTTCTTTAATGTTCTTTTCTGATAAGATTTCTATTGTATCGGTGCACTTTGATATTTTGGAAAAAATACAAATGAGACACCATATCTTTGGAACCAATGGGCAGCTCCAGTCATTGATCAGAGTTTTTTCTTCTTGTCTTCTCTGTGTTGTGAAGTCAATGTTTTACACTTTGGCTTCCTCAAGGTCCACATATACTTCAGGGTTTCAGTGAACTAGCAGTACACTAGTGTAGAAAAATGACCCATTTGGGTCTTTGCCATGAAAAATGGCAAGCCAGTCTTTGAACATTGACTAAAATCTCATTACTTTGGTGGCAAATGAGGCATGAAACATATTGTCAAAAATATAGAGCCCAAAACACAGTGGCATGAAATATTTTATCTCCATGGAGTGTACTACAAAAGGTTTGAACTCTAAATCAGACAGTGCACTTAAGCACACAGCATCATCCATCAAGTACTCAGCATTTGTTGCAAAATTTGTCCATGATGGCAGCTTTAATGAAGTTCTGTAATTTCTCTCAGCCTCAGAAAACTATTATTTCAGCTGGATGAAGGCATAAATCTACCAGCAACATTTCGACTCTGGCCTTGCTCAAGGCTTAGACTATTGACTTTATGATGAGAATTTCATGGTAATTCTTCATGTCCTACTCATTCCTGTCTGGATTGCAGGTGCAAGATATCAGCCTGCTGTTCCCAGACATGGGTGATGGCAAGGAAGTGAAGTTGCAAAAGGGAAACTGAAAAGACAGCCTTGGCATGGCATTCTGAAGTATTCCTGAAGTATTTGGGCAGGAGTGTGGACCTGCTGGAGGGGAGAAAGCCTCTGCAGAGGGATCTGGACTGGCTGGATCCATGGGATGATGCCAGTGGTGTGAGGGACAACAGGGACAAGTGTCAGGTCCTGCCCTGGGGTCACAACAACTCCATGAGTGCTCCAGGCTGGGGCAGAAGGGCTAAGCTGCTGGTGGGAAAGGCTTGGGAGTGCTAGTGACAGGGGCTGGACATGAGGGGCTGACAGAGCCAGCATATCAACAGATGGACAAGAAAGCCAATGGCACCTGGCCTGTTCCAGCCACAGTGTGGCCTGAAGGCCCAGGGCCCCCTGTGCTGGCACTGCTGAGGCTTCTCAAGGGCTGTGTTCAGTTTCTGGGCCCCCCTGGCCAGAGAGACGTGGAGGAGCTGAAGCATGTCCAGGGAAGGGAACAGANCCATGAGTGCTCCAGGCTGGGGCAGAAGGGCTAAGCTGCTGGTGGGAAAGGCTTGGGAGTGCTAGTGACAGGGGCTGGACATGAGGGGCTGACAGAGCCAGCATATCAACAGATGGACAAGAAAGCCAATGGCACCTGGCCTGTTCCAGCCACAGTGTGGCCTGAAGGCCCAGGGCCCCCTGTGCTGGCACTGCTGAGGCTTCTCAAGGGCTGTGTTCAGTTTCTGGGCCCCCCTGGCCAGAGAGACGTGGAGGAGCTGAAGCATGTCCAGGGAAGGGAACAGAGCTGGGAAGGGGCTGGAGCCCCAGGAGCAGCTGAGGGATCTTGGAAAGTGGCTCAGCCTGGAAAAAAGGAGGCTCAGGGGGGACCTTGTGGCTCTGCACAACTCCCTAACAGGAGGGACAGCCAGGGGGGTTTGGCTCTGGGAACAGGGACAGGAGGAGAGGGAATGGCCTCAGGCTGGGACAGGGGAGGCTCAGGTTGGAATCAGGAGGAATTTCTGCATGGAAAGGGTGCTCAGGCACTGGAACTGCTCAGGGAGGTTTGGAATGTCCATTCCTGGAGGTGTCCAAGGAAGGCCTGGATGTGGCACTCAGTGTTTTGGGCTGGAGACAAGGTGGGGATTGGGTACAGCTGGGACTCGGTGGGCTGGGAGGCTTTTCCAGTGTCAGTGACTCTGGGATTTACTCTTGTTTTCCCTTTGATCTGCTCAATAGAGCAGAATTCTGTCAGTAGGTGGCTGAACAAACCTAACAGGATTTTTTTTCTTCTTTTTGTTCTATCAAATATTTAAGAGTTGTGGCTCTGGGAAACAAGTATTAGTAGGCAGACAGTGAAATGGCCAAAGGATCAATATAAACAATGGTAAAAGATTATTTATGTAAGGACAGTGCAATTTGAAGAAGATTGTTTTATCCAAAGCAGTCTCATCTCTGTAGATGAGCAGCCAGATTTACCTCAGCCATACACATATAATACTCGGCAGCTCACAGAAAATCACACCATTTCACAAGCATAGTGTTGTTCTTTTCTTAAGTGTTGAAACTCGTTGTGGTGGGCCATTGAAACCAGAAATCAATGTAAAATATATGTGCTCTGGAGAGGGGAAGATGGCATTCTGAACTTGCAGAATGATAATGAATGTACAATGCATAACACCATTTCGCTGTCATGATAAGGAAATAATCTCTTTAACTGACTTCAAATATGTGTTGCTATTTCTCTGTGCTGTTGGTACTCTTCACACTTGTCCTCAGCCATCATGCATTAAATTTTAAGGGGAAATAGTGTAGATATCAGGCAAAGAGACTGCAGTCAGCACACATGGGAATGATTTACCAAATCCATAAAATAAACTGAATTTCAAAAGGATAGAATAAGAGGATTTTGGTTGGAATAAAAAGTTGCAACTTTCTGTTGTTTTGAAAACTGAAAATCTTTTTATTGTAAAAATTGGACAATTTGCCACAATATACAATCTTTAAGTGAACCCATAATTGTTTAATATTCAAAACCAAGCAACCAAAAAAAAAAAAAAAAGAAAATTTGTATGTTCTACAAGAGGCTTCATGCCCCATAATTTAAGGAGAGCTTAATTAAAATGTATCCCCTTCAATTTTAAATAGGAACTGACCTGTAAGCTTTAAAAAAGATTTAACAAATAATCAGAACCTAAAAATCTATATTGCACTCTCCATAATACAGTATTGCTTTGTAGAGGAATTTGTTATGCTTTTAAGGACTGGAGTTGTCAAAATGCTGGATTTTTCCATTTCTTCTTACCTGTGTGAAGGCTCAGGATCATCACTTAGACTGTGACTGTTTTACTAAACTATTATATATATTTTATTTATTTTCTCTATTTGCCCAGAGAAGCTGTGGCTGCCGCTGAATCCTTGGCACTGCTCAAGACCAGGTTGGACGGGGCTTGGAGCAGCCTGGGACAGTGCAAGGTGTCTCTGTCCATGGCAGGGTGGGAATGGATGGACTTTAAGATCCATTCCAACCCAAGTAATTCTGTATTTCTGTGATATTTTCATTGCACTTTGTAAGCAGCCGCATTGTTGGGCTTGATTCAATTCGTTTTCAGAACCAGTTGTGAAGAGCTGAGCCAAGTCTATCCCTTACAATATTAGGAATGATTAACCAATTGATTTCATTTCTCCCACTGTTCTAAGCAATCTGTCCTCCTGTGCCATTCAAGTATGAGGCACAAACATTATTTTGAAATGTGATCTAGTGCAAATAATCTGGAATTGTTCCTTTGTCCATGGGAAGCAAGAATATTAAGAGACAGAATAAACTTGTTTCATTCTAGGTAATCCAAATCTATGCAGGGAATAAAAGGCAACAATAAAATGAAAAAAAAAATCACAAGAGTTATTTTCTTCAGTCTCAACAGAGGGGAAAAGTGGTTGCCATTTGGAAGGATAAAATTAACTTCTAAGATAAATTCGCACTGTGACTTGTCAGGAACTGATGCAAAAAAAGATAAATCTGAACAAGTGGTACCTGTTTTGTCCAATATGAAGGACAAAAACAATAGCGTAAATGGAAATATGAATTAATATCACACACTGAAGTATTTCACAATACAAGCCCTGCCATTGGGTGTCCCCAGAAGGCAATGGGATGATCCAAAGAATTCAAATGGCCTGATTTGATTCTTGAAAAAGCAGGATAGATTTGAGTTACTCTAAGCCCTGTTTTCTATGATTTATATGATCATATCTGGACAAGGGGTAGTTCATGTGCATCAAAAAAGACACTTTATGCTTGAAGCAGAGTCCCTCTTAGTGAACAGCTCTAGTTTGTTCTGGGAGGTTTTTTTTATCTCAATGTTCTGCACCTGGTTCCACTTCATACTTCTTAAATAAAAGATCAACTTAAAGTAAATATAAATCCTGTTGTTTTGAATTAAACACTGAAGGGTATATTTTTTAAAGTTGCTCCAGAATTGAAGGTTTGTATTGATAGATTTGGTGCTGAGATCCATAGTTGGATATCTTGCTGGATGACAGGGATTCTGTATAACAAGGAGCCTTTATATGCAATTTTCTCCATTTCACTGAAATTTTCCATGTCTACTGCTAGAATGGGGATGTAAAAATGTTCTGGGAGGGTTAAAAAGGTGTAAACTGGAGTTCTTAAATCCTCTGATCCAGTGCTTTGTGTTGGTACCTCTTACAGTCTAAATGACTACAAGAATAAAACTTCCTTGTCTGACATTTATAGTGGTTGTGCTGTCCGTGCTCCTGACTCCCTTGAAAATTATTAATTAATGCTGAAATAGCTGTAAACAAGTTTTGCCTTTCTTTTCCCCTCTCTTCCCTAGATTTTTCAAATTGGAAAATTTAACCCTTTATCACATAACGCAGTATTTTGAACGCCAAACAATTAATTATGAATTTACAAGATGACAGAATTTTATGGCACAAATAACCTACCGCAGGTCATAGATCAGCTTTTGACGAACAGGAACACCTTGTTAAGCACGAATGTAGTGCCATTTAAATTAGATATTGTTGTAAATGTTAACAGGACTCACTTTTGAAACAGAAATAATTTTAAGCTGTCTATTTTTCAGACTAAATCTTTATGAAAACTATTTTTTTTCCTTCTGAGCCTTCTCAAATAATAGTATAGGGTTTGTGAATATAAACATTGCACTTAATTATAAGTATAGGCAAGGATCTGCACGAGATACAAACTTTAACTATTTTATTTTATTATCTCTGCCTAATTAATATAGCAAAAAGACTGTTGCCTAAATCAGTATGTGACCCCAATGCAGTCCTGCTAATATCCCTATATCCAATAGATCTCATGCTGTAATTCCCCTGGAAGGAGTGGGGCATGTCAGATAAATTAAATGAAAAGCACAGATGTAGATAAAGAGCGATGTAAATTTCAAGCCTGCTCTTTTGATTTCACTAAATATTATTTTCCATCTTCATGACCATATTACATTGAAATGTGAAACTTCAATTTCCTCCGTTATTTCATTTAATAAAACCTTTGTCTCATCTGAGTTCTTGAAGAGATGTTAGCTTTAAATCACATTGACTTCACCCTATCCAATTTACATATGCTAAAGAAATAAAAGTCTTTTCAAGAGTTGCCATGGGGCTTCAGAAGCCTCAAAGGAGTATTAAGACCTTGAGTTTAATGTGAACTGCCTCCAACACAAAGCACAAATCTTCCCAACAGAATACTAATGATTAAGTGTACAGTTGCACTTTCTGTGCAAGTTTGTAAAGTAAATAAACAATCCACATGTAGGGAAGAAATAACTAAATTGTAGCTGAGCGTTTGAGTGTAGAAATGTGCAAGCTGGAAATAAAGACTGCATTCTATAGGCCTGCATTACATAAGAAGTTTTATATGGTTTGACAGATGTACAAAATAGAACCCAAGATAGATTAAAAAGGGAATTCAGAGCTCCTCTGTTTTTCCTCTCAGGACTGAATACCTGCAGAACTACATTAGGAGTTTCTCAAAGTCGATGTGAATATACATAGAAAGCGTTTTGCCTCAGATCTGATTTCTAAAAGAAATGCTTCCACACTAGATTTACTTAGTTTTATTTGCAGAAATATTTTATATTTATTTTGGTTTGTAGAAATCTTTATCTCTTTCAGACAATGGACTTCAGTGCGTACAATAACTAACAGGGGAAATGTTTTTCTAATATGACTTCAGTCTCATCTCTGTAATGGGTTTCTTGCTATAATAATTATATCCCATTAAAATGTCAGGACTGGTTTAAAAGATATCTAAGAAGACATGTCTGAGCAAACTAGCAGGCAGAAACCTTGATGTTAATTTACTTGGCATCATTTAAGGGAAATGGAGAAGTGCAGTACCTAAAATGGGAATCCTTGTGTGACACCAAAGGCAGGCAGATTGACTATATATAGTATTAACACTTAAATAATTGGCCAGTCATAAGTAATTAGGGAGCATTGCAATTACACAAAGAGAAGGTTTGTTTCAAGTGGCAAGTGGAGTGAATGATTCCAAGTGAATGCTCCTCCACGACAAATCCAGCCCTGTTTGCTGCTCAGAAATGATCTGTGAACAGGCAGACTTTGGTTCATTGTTTGGGTGGGATTGCTGATCCCTCCCCTGGCTGGAGCCCTGCTCCTGGGGCAGTGGTGTTTCCAAGAGCTGGGTGAGAATGGGAGCTGCTCATTCTCACCCTTTGGGAAGGAAGGTGGGCTGTACTGTTTGGGCCAGAGTTTGAAAACCTCTTCACACACAGAATTTGCTTCCCCCATGAACAATCCCAGTTGTTACAGCTCACTAAACTCATCCTGGTCTGGCTCTTTATTTAGAATGATTTCCGTTCCTTGGGTGTTCAGGAACAAGTCAGTGTGACGGAGGTTCCTGCCCTTTGTTATCTCGGTGTTCTGTGTGCAGTCAGACCTTGATTCAGTAGGAGATTCTGGGATGAATGGAAAGAAGCCCATAAACTGTGTTGGCAATGATGGGCACATGCATTGTGTTGTCTTGAAATCTCACTTTCCTCTCCCATGCTGCTTTCCTGCTCACTCAGGTGTTCTCTGGTAAAATGTGTTTTAGAGATAGAAAGCCTTTTATAAATTGTAAATCAAAGCAGACTGCAATAACCAGGAAATATTAGATTCTTTATGCATTGATAATTGACAGCACTATTAATTCTTGCCTGCATCTGATTAATTTAAAAATACAATTTAACAGTGTTTATATAAATTTTTTTGTAGCAAATTCATTTAAAAAGGTAAATGAAAACTGTACAATTTCCCATTAATATAATTCTGAATTTTATAAGGAAAAACAACCCCAACAAAACACTAAGCAGCCGTCTCACTGGGAACCCAGACTCACCGTTCTCACAAAATATCATCCCTCCTGTGTGTGCATGTGCAAGTGGACTATTGGAAAGCAGTTTTAAAATAGATTGCACACAAGCTGACTTCCCAATATTAATGGGTACTAGAAACAGAGCTCATACTTCTTATGCAAGCAAACCTACCATTGACTTAAAGTGCATTTCCCTGAATGAATAGCATGTTGAAACTCTGGAAGGAAGCCATGCTACAAAGAATTGAATTGAATGGGGTCAGAAACAGTCCCAGAAAGCCCTTTTAAGCTTAGAAATCACCCTACTGAATTCCCTGCCAAGTGCAGTATTTGCTGTCACATATAAAGAATAGCCTGCACTCCTTCAGAACTGGTTGTTCAGTATTTGCCAGGCTGCAGGGTGCAGACAGTGCAAACAGCATCCCACATCCATCCATCCTGCACAGGCAAATCCTGCCCAGGTTGTCCCAGTGTCCTGGCCATGCTGGATGCTGCTAATCCCTACAAAATGCTGCTTGCTTGAACTGGACCACAGACTTTTTGGTCTTCCCTGCCAATGTTTTCATCTTGACACACATCTAATTCTTTTCTCTATTGTAGCTTCAGTATCATACAGCACCTCAGAATGAGGGGATAAATGTATTTACTGTGATTATGTATTCCCTGCTACTGGAAATATTTTGCCTTCTTAAAATACCAGATAAAGTTAATAGGGCAAGCCTCAGTAAGCAAGGCTATTTACCTTGGAAATTTAGATTAAGTCCTTGAAATGGATTGTCAGAAATGAGTTTATTTATGTTACCAGATTAAAGATCCATTTCTCACTCAGATGTTTCATCTCCCATGCAATGATCTCCCTCCTGATAAGCACAAAGAGCTGGACATATTTCTTGCTTAAATGGACTTTTAAATCACTCTCAATTCGTGACTTGACTTGAGAGTCTTAACTCAGTGTTTCTTGTTAATTCTTCTGTTATGTTTGTTAGTTTTGATAACTAGCTTTAGCTCTGTTCTGGAAATGGTTTGGTTTTGACACGCCCAGAGCCAACCAATAGATGGTGACAGCAGCACACTGCTGGATTTAGAGTAGTTATGCATGGCTGAGAGCCTAGGGCTCCTCTTAATAGCATAATTTCTTATACTGTGAGCCCTGGTGGTGTTAGTAGAACCCAAATATATTAACTTCTAATATTCAGAGGTACTGGTGTAAACCTGGAATGGCTCAGTCTGTGGTGGTGCACATAAGCACAGCAGTGATTAAACCAGCCCAAGATTTCAAGTCTCAAAGGAATTATTTGAGAACAAACTCCACAGCACATAAATACAGTGGTGGAGTTTTTAAATCAATCTCTTTTCCAGTGCAAAATTCTGCATCTGCAAAACTCAAATTGGCATTTAGTAGTTTACAAATTGCAAATATCGAACAGCCATTTCATATTGTGTTAGAAGGATCTTTTTGCGAAGGTCTGACTGTGTGCCCTGTATAAGCTTCTGTATATGAATCTGCTGGGAAAATAAAGTTTGATTCTGTGTTTTCATAGTATGATACTGAAAAGACAGGGTGGGAGTTAACAGCTGACCCCATCAGCTTTCCATTTCCCTTGACCAGAGTTAGAATTTTGTCTTCATTCAAGAAATACAAAGTGATAAAATGGATAAGATAAAATCAATAATTTCTATTTGATATAACAACCTTCTCCTAGAGCTTTGTTAGCAAAGGACAAAATCCAGCCTCAAAGGAAGTTAGTGGGAACTTTGTCATGTATTTCAATGGGCTACAGTATTAAATTCTTCACTAATATTTCACAGTAGGTAATTTTTCATTGTTGGAAATAATTTTTACAGTTGTTTGCTAAGAAGCAGAATAATGTTTAGAAATTCGTTTGTATTTGAAGTGTTAAATGTTGGTTACTTTTTAAGATGTGAAAAATATTTTATTAATGTACTATCAATTCATTTTTTAATTTTTTTAATGTAAATTTACATGAAGATGGTGAAATATATGAATTATTGTGATCCATTTTTAATGCTAGATGCTTTATTTGAAAAGATGGAGAATTTTAGAAGTTCTGGTGATGTGTCATCACTTTGCAGAATTCTGTGTCCCCACAAAGAGCAAACACATTTCAAACATTCTAGAAAATTGTAAGAAAAGACAGAAGTAGTCGTATCTACAGGATAAGCCTAAGAAAGTGTTTTCTTGGAGCTCCACTTCTATGTCTGGTTAAAAAATAAAATTTCAGGAATCTTCTAATACAGAAAGGAAGAACAAAAGATACATAAGTAATGCCAGATTACGGAAATCAGTTCGGTATTTCAGCAGGTAAAAAGCAACATTTAAGCTGCTGTAAAATGAATGTGAACAGGTTGGTTGAGAACCTTAAAGTCCATCCAGTTCCACCCCTGCCATGGGCAGGGACACCTTCCACTGTCCCATGCTTCTCCAAGTCCCGGTGTCCAACCTGCCCTTGGGCACTGCCAGGGATCCAGGGGCAGTCACAGCTGCTCTGGGAACCCTGTGCCAGGACCTGCCCACCCTGCCAGGGAACAATTCCTTCCCAATATCCCATCTAACCCTGCCCTCTGGCAGTGGGAACCATTCCCTGTGTCCTGTCCCTCCAGCCCTTGGCAATTGTCTCTCTCCATCTTTCCTGTGGCTCCCTCAGGCCCTGCAAGGCCACACTGAGCTCACCCCAAAGCTTCTCCTCTCCAGGTGAACAATCCCAGCTCTCCCAGCCTTTCCTCCCAGCAGAGCTGCTCCATCCCTCTGCTCATCCTGGTGCCTCCTCTGGGCTCTCTGCAGCAGCTCCAGGTCCTTGCTGTGCTGGCCTAGGGCTGGGGCAGCTCTGCAGGTGGGGTAAGAGCCGTAAATGCAAAATCAAAATAGTAATAATTAGCAATGCAACGCTTTTAGGTACCTATGAGATGATGTTTCTCAGTGTTTCACCAGTATCATTCCTACTGCCCAGGACCTTGTTAACCTTTCCTGTGGACAACAATCCCTCTGGCCAGTGCTGTGTTAATGCAGCATTTAGTGTCATCCACTTGATGCAGTAAAATAGCAGCAACTCCCAGGAATTAATTTAAAAGCCTGCAAGTTTTATTCCTAATAACTGCACAATTGTAAACAGAGTGATTTGAGGAAATGGAAGAAAAAGGAAATTCAGTGAGCAGAAATGGATGCTAGCTCTGGCCATAATAAAATACCTGTTGAATGAGAGTTGACATCAATGGACTTCAGAATTGGACTATGTGTCTTAATTAATGGAAATGTCAAAATACTCTTTTGGTTAGGCTTTCAAAGCCAGATTAAATGCTGGGGACTTCTGAAAACTATCTGATTATTCAATTTTTAGTGTGATAGCAAGGAATTAATGCTAAAATATCACCAAATAGCAAGTCAGGTACTTTTTTACAAGCCTATACCTGCACAGAAACATATTCAGGTGCAGGTTCTGGAAATTGCACCTGAATACTCATGTGAGCAAATTTTGGCATACAAAGCTTACAAGATTATGTTCAAATTTGACAGAAATACCATCATGTATTTTGCTATGTTTTTGTTTGACCTCTGAAACATTTGTGTTCATAAACAATCTTACTCCAAACTCTTACTCAGAAGCAATGTGCTAGGCAGGTGTTGGAGGACGTAAATGTGTTTTCCTCACCTAAGGAGTTTAAAACTGATATGATAATGTACAAACATAGGGTAATGCCCATTAAAATTTAGAAAAAGGGATCCAAACAGTGCTTGCTAAGCTCATGTAAAATAAAATTTTTAGGGGAAAAGAGCTGAAGACTGAAGAAGACTGTGACTAAATCAAGGACACAGAAAACTATACAAACCTCCAAAGGTCAAATTGATGTTTAGGAGACCAATATGTTTTATTGATAACTGATTTATTTGATTATTATTCATAATAATCTCTTAGAGATTTTTTAGGTGTGAAATTTATTTCCAATCTTAATCTAAGTATCTTAGAAGAAACTTTTTTGACAGGAACTGTGAGAGGAATGTATTGTGAGTCCACTGGGGGTTGATATATTATAAAACATTATGTCTAAACCATGTCTCAGGCAGTGCTTTCATAACTTCTAAGAGCTGTGATGAGGGCTGGTTAAAATACCTGCTGCTCGCTGAGCTTTTGGGAAGCTCATATGTAACCTAAAGAGCACTTTTAAGTGCTCTGCACTGTGTCCATCCCAAGGGAATCTCTGGGCAAGGCTCTGCAGCTTTGCCCAGACATTAACAGGAATATGCTCTTTACACTCTTGGGTGAATCCTTGGCATCCTCTTTCTCTGTTTGCAGACTGATCCATAAGGGATCTCTGAGCTGGTATTTGATCTCCTGCCACCTTTCACATTCTGAGGAGGGTGTTTCACCATCTGGCCAAGGGTGTGCTGGGACAGCAGGGAGAGAGGATGGGAAGCAGGAGGTCTCTGTGCCTTCCGTGTCTGTGTTGGCCAGGAATAGTCTCTGCTTTAACATCAATTACAGGATAACTGCACTGCTTCCCCTGCCCTCACACAGGTTTTTATACAAAACAAAAGTAATTGTATTAATAAGGCTGCTTGTTAAGAGCACAGAAAAAGTTCTGGAGGGGTTTGCCACTCCCCAAAATACTCAACCAGCCAGCAGCTGAATTTGTGGATAATAAACAAGCAAACTGTGCAAGCATTAACTCCAAAGGGGAGGGAACAAATATGGAATATATTTATAAATGCTGCTAGGACACATTTTTGGAGCAATGGATTGTGTTTTGCATTATAAATTTCAGAACCACTTTGATTTTTTTAATAAAATTGGATTTTCTCAAGAAATTGCTAAATACTTTGTATTTATACTTTATGGTTATTTTCAATCAAGCAAACACACATTGCCTCACAAATGTTCCTATATAAGCTGGAAAAATGGCCTTACTGGACAAATGGTGTAAATTTTTCAAACTGGGACTGAAAAAAAGAAAGATTTTCCCAGAGGAAAAATAATTGTCCGGTGGAAACAACCTTTTCCCCAAAAATGCATTTAAAGAGTAGAAATACTTGAGATGGCATCCAGAGGTGGGAAGAGTAAAAACACAGTCACAACCAGGAGCTAATTCATCAAATAAATAAGGAAGGCAAACAGCTTAAAATGATTTCTGCTCCTTCTTGAACATGTTCCTGTAATTGACGCAGTCAGGGACAGGACTGGGCTAAAGAATCTCTAAAGACATTTAGAGAGTGGGGGTGATAATGCTGAAACACAGAAATACATGACTCTGAGGGGCCATTTCTCTAAAATGTAACGGATTTCTGATACCTTGATGTGAATCTGGATGTGATGATGACAGCCCAGTTGCTGCTCTAACCTGCTTAGCCCATTTTTGCTGGCAATTGTGAGTTAAACTCTTTACAACACTTTTTATTCTGGTACCTCATCTGCATGAACCAAGAATGACTTGAGTTTGGGCCTGAACAAAGAACCCATAGTGCAGGAGTCACTTTTGGTAGCTTCTATAATTTCTAGGAAAACATGGAAGGAGCAACAAACTGACTGGCCTTCCGGTAAGCCAGTAAAATAAATTTTCAGAACTTAAACCCCCAAACCCCCAACAACAACAAGAAACCTGAAAAAACAAACAAAAAAACCAACACCCTTCCTACATGTCACTACTTGTAGTAGAACTTAAAAAAATGTTCCCTATGGTGAAAAAAAAAAAGTTTAAATCAATCTTATCTCTTCATAATAGCAGTGAAACAGAAGCTGTGTTGCAAAGGAAATTTTCTGGATGGCTAAGGGTGACCAAAGGGATTTAGAGCATCTCTGCAGAATCCACTCTGAAAGCCTCTCCAGGACTTTCCTTGTTGTCCTTCAATATTCCTGCTCTTTTCCCACTCTTGAGCTCTGGCTGACAATTTACATTTGTCCTTGACCTTAACTAACACTTCGAGCCTCTTTGCCAAGCTGCATCCCCCAGGAGGAGCTGTAGAAGTGCAGGGTGATGGACCCTGTGACAGGGAAAGGATGGATTCAGGTCTGACACCCTAATTTTGAGTCTGGCACAATGGTCCCTCAATAAATCCAAGGATTTAAGTAGCCCTTATTTGTGGATCATGGGAATTTCATGTTCAGTGGACATGACCTCTGTTCTTTTATGAATATATATTTGTATCATTATGTATTGTTCCTGCTTAACATTTTAATACCATATTTATTGTGTAAATATCTTTATCTATATATCTGTACCTATATAGAAAGATATACAGCCTTCCTGTGTAAATAAGACTTCATGATTAACAGCTGAAAATTATCTAGGTCTAGCCAAGACACAATACCTCTCTTACATATTTTAGCTCTGATAATAAATAAATTAACATTTTTGCTGAAGCACAACCTGTGCATTCAAACCAAGGAACTCCTATGAACTGATTTCATTTTTTAACAAACAGCAAGAGAAAAAAAAATTGCAGAATATTCATCATGCACATTCTGGCAGTACTCTCTGACAAGGCTAACAGTAAATGAGACTGATTCCACAGGACCTGAGGACAAATATTCCCATTCACTCCACACTGCACACACTGGATTTGCTTGATATGAGTATTTTCATTGATTGCTGGAGCTCCATGTATTTGGTTATAAGACCATATGCTTTACCCATTTGTATCTCTGTACAAATACACCTGGCTTGCTCCGGGCTGCCAAATTCCTTTGTACATCATCATTTTTTTGTACCTCACTTGTTTCAATTAATATGCAGAGAAGACAAATAGATTAATTTCTTCTCTTTAAATTCAGTAGCACCACTTCTCTGGGCAAGGGCTTAATTTTATTTCTAGTTCTTGGAACAGGAACCCAGAAGTGCTTCACCATAAACTTATCCTTGTATCCTATGCATCATCATAAACTTATCCTTGTATCCTATGCAAAATCTTTGTTAAAAAAATAGAACCCAGCAATATATCTCTATAGATTAACTTTGTTCTGAACAACATCTTAGCAATTGTGCTGGAGCATTAATTCTTTTTACTTGCTTTTCAAATTAACCAGTTAATTTAGTGTTTCAAAGAAGCATAGTCTATGGATAACAAGATTGTGGTGATTCCTTAACTATAAATCTAGTTGGTTAGTAATAAATCTTTTATTTCTTGCATATTTATTTAATGTGGGTTAATGTCATGTCTCATTGAGCTTCACAGTCGTTATTGAAATAAATTCAACTGTAGAAAATAAGAAATCTACACATTAAACTAGTATATAATTTAGAGTAATAGACTCAAAAGTGTGTGTTTATAGGATAAGAGAAGTAAGTCAATGTGTTTTTAAATAGGTTATTATGCATCAAGATACTGCAGAGCCCACTGAGACAGAACATCATATATAGAATAAAAAGAATATGTCTGCAGTGCTTATGTGGTCTGGTTAGCATTTTACAGTTTAGGGAGTCTATAAGTTGAGCTAAAAATACCTAAATAAAATCTGCACAACGGGGTAAAATGTTCTTCTGAGATTTTTGCAGTGCAAAGGGATACCCATAAATGAACATTTTAAATGAGCACAGGAATTGGTTTAGCAGAATTGCAACACCAAGGCAGAGCGCACATGGATGCACACAGGGTAAATGACTGTGCTTTCAACCACACAGGGTTACTTAAAGGGTTAATAATGTTTGGTATTATTATGCTTCCTTTAAGTACCCACTGATGTCCCCAGATGGTTTTTATACAATCTGGGTCACTAGTGAAGGCAGGGACCTCTTGACAAGGGACAACCCCTCACTCCAGGACCGGCCTCTTGTGTCCAGTGCTGCTCTCAGTGCACCTGACTCTGGATTTTTAGGCTCCCACATTTCCAGAGAGATGCTTCACCATGGAAAAATCTTGGTGCTTTCCTTGGGGAATAATTTTTAACCAGGCCAGCAATCTACCAACCAAACCTCTGACTTCACAGCTAGTGGGGCTAACTTTGACTCTATTACACATCAGAACAACAGAAAAATGAATCTTTAGAGCCCAGATTTGGGATTTGCATCCAGCCACTCTGCAAAGGGTCTGTGGATTCAAAGGACTTCAGCACAGGCTTTGCAGCATCACTGCCTAACCCTCCCCCCCGGGGGGTATTTGCTTGTGCCAATTTAGGATTTGCAGCCCTTCCCCTTTAAGGGCTTCGAATTTCTGACTTTCAGTGAGTTTTGCATGCAGATGGGTCTCCACACACTCTTGGTATAATTTTGTGAGTGCCATTGTTCCCCCAGCTGACAGCAGATTTTAAGACTGAAATGAAATACCTGCTGCTACTGGAAGACCTGTTCAGGAGAAACCTGAGGTGATCTGAAGTGATCATCTCCTGAACTCGGGGAAAGACAAATATTGATTTCTTTTACAGAGGATTGCATACGCAGTCTTTAATAGTTATTTAATTATCCACTTTTCTGTGTGGGGGATAATGTGCAATAAACTGAATAACTGTTACCAAATAACATGTTCATTTTCCAAGGCAATGTTAGAGCATTCCCTCTTTAAGAAGCAATACATCTTGTGCCTACTGCACTGAGAAGTTGAAGGTCAGTCAGTTTATTAACCCCAAATGGCTTTATAACCTATTAAACATAAACCATATCTGAATTATTAATTAATATTGCTGTATTATAGTGTCCCCTTATGTCTTCCCAGCATTTGTCATTCCTCTTCCTCCCAAACCCAATGGGGCTCTTTGTGGCAGTTCACAAACCTTCATCCCAATGAATAATTAATGCTCCCTCCATTTGATTTGTTTTGAAAGAGTTGAAGTTGGCAATGCAATCTGTTGTAAATGGAATTCCTTTCTTCTCTGACCCTGGGATGGATCCCTGGATGATTGGCAGCTATCATTCATCACCTGCACAGTGCAGCTGGTACCAGCCCAGTTTCACAGAGTTGTTTCAATGGCCAATTAATGATATTCTTCTTATTGCAAGCTGCTGTATTATCAGTCTCTGGGTAAACGCTTCACCTGCTGAGTAATTTACCTGCCATTCTCAGGTGTAAGTGACGGTGTCATCAAAATATTATCTGAAGGCATTACAGTATTTTATCAATTGTCACTGAAGCTGTGCATAAATTCTTCTGCAGACCAAATTTTCAGGCATATCACAGTGATCCCATAAAATTGAAATGTACTACAACTGCCAGAGGATACCTGAGAAGAAATGACTCACTAAAAAGTACAACTAAAAAAATTATAATGTTTTGGTAACATTTTAGAGTTTTTAAGGTATGGAAAGTGTTCAGGCCACTGAACACTGGTGCTGAATGGAGAAGTAATTTAGATTTTGTTTGTTTGTTTCTTTGTTTCTTTGTTTGGGGTTTTTCTTTGTTTTGGTTTGTTTTCTTTGGTTGTTTTGGGGGGGTTGTTTTTTAGGGGGGGTTGTTTGTTTTGTTGTTTTTTTGGGGTTTTTTTACTAAATGTAGTTTCAGTATTCCTGTAATTTTACAGTAATTTTACCTGTTCCCCAATTGCTCCAACATAGCAAGTCCATTTTCTGTAGCTCTGACCTGGTGAGATACTGTGATAATGAAGTCCAGTACCTCAACAGTATTGTTCTACACTTTCATATTGCATCATCTGTCACATGGTGCTGCTGATAAAATATCATTGACAAAAGTTTTACCTTTAGGGACAATACTCCTACAATCTGGGTTCATGTTTTTTAATATAATTTACTTAGGCCTGGTAAATGTTGCTTATTATTCTGTAGATTACTGCTGCTATTCATTGCTGAGGAAAGTGATCTACCATTCCACAACATTTCATGCTAAGAAATTCCCATCCCTAAAATATTGCTTTAATGTTTGAGACATTTGAGGGAGAGGTCTTCACCAAGCAGAGGTCTGATAGCAATTGCTGCTTTACTTCTCTTTGAAATGAACTTGCCAAAAACCCAGTACTTAAAATTTGTCTTGTTTAGTCTTACTAGATTAGCTTAAAGTACTTTGGGAAATTCTGGGTAAAAGAGAACTAAAAGATTAAAAAATAAATCTCCACCTTGTCCAAAGGATCCTGGCATTTGTTCCAGTCCTGCTGAGCAGCCTGGCAGCTTGGGCTGGGAGCAGGGCTTGATGAATTATGCAAACTCCAAATGGTTTTCTTGGTGTCTTGAGGTTCCTTGAGATTCCCAAGCTCATCATTCTCGTTTTGAAGATACATCCCTATCCCTGAGGTCATAGGACTGAGGCAAAGCCTTTCTCTTTGCTTTACACTCCACTTTATTTTCCTCAACCATATCTAGGAAGTTAATAAATAAATGAAAGAAATACTTACATTTTAGAATAGCTCTTTAGATGCCCATGTGGAGTCATCATAAATCTCTTTCCTGGTCTCGATTTGCAGAGGAAGCACTTCCAGGTTTACTGAAGGAAGGGTATGGAATTTGGCTTTGGAGTCCTTCACTCTGATACAGTACTTTTCCTACAATATGGGTTCATGTTTTTACTTAGGATTTGGTTGTTCTCTAGGTTTATTGTCTTCTATCAGTATTTATCCAATTATTATTTATATTAAAAAGAATGGATTTGATTTTTTTACTGCTTTATTTGCTTTCCTTTCTTGTTTTTGCCTTTACTTCATTGGATCTGTGGCCAAAATTACTTCTTTTTAAGAGAAGCATTGATTATTTTTGGCATCCAAATATCCATGAATTCCCAATCATTAATAACCTTTTTTTCTGTTTACATTTTTCCCTGTGGTCAGTTTTCCTGTAATTTTCCTCTGCTTTCTCTCAGCAGAGGTTTCTGCCATGCATTCATACTTAAACTACTTGAAATTTCACTTGATTACTCCTCATCTCTTACTATCTGAGATATCCAGTTTGGAATATTTGGGCTCCCTGAAGATGTGTGTTCAATCCTGCCACATCCATAACAGACATTTTTCCATCTAAGATTCATAAATTCCATTCTGTAGAGTTCAAAGAGTCTGTTGCAGAGAGGGTTTAGCTGAAACTTTCAGGAATCAAATCCTGTCTGCCCTGTTTAATTACTGGAAGTAACATAATCTTTCTGTAGGATTTGAGATTTGTTCCTGTGGCTTGATTCTTCTCTCCTCTGCACTCTGGACTTTGCTATCCAATTAGTCACTGCCTCCCCTTTCCAATAATCACCACATTTCAGCAGTGTTGTTTGGGAGAGAGCATCTATTTTGGGGCATTTTGTGAAAGAGTGAGATCGTGTGAGTAACTACAAAAATAACTTTCTGCTGTGATGTCCTTTATCATGGAATCACAGAATGGCCTGGGTTTGAAAGGGACCTTAAAGCTAATTTTTCTCCACCCCCTGCCATGGCAGGGACACCTTCCACTGTCCCAGGCTGCTCCAAGCCCCAGTGTCCAACCTGGCCTTGAACACTGCCAGCGATCCAGGGGCAGCCACAGCTGCTCTGGGAACCCTGTGCCAGGACCTGCACATCCTCCCAGAGAAATATTCCTTCCCAACATCCCGTCTAACCCTCTGGCAGGGTAAACCCATTTCCCTGCATCCTGTAATGATAATTTTTAATAATATATCCTTATTCACAGTATTGTTTTTAACGTACACTAGAACTAGCAAAATAAAAATAATTTTAGATCAGCCACTACCATTAAGTTCCTGTGCTTATCATATTTGCCTCGGCTATCTGAAGGTGGAAGGGTTGTGTGGCAGAAAGGAATGTTTATATGGCCCAGCTGAGGTCAATAATTAACCCTACTTTCCCCTCCATCACTACTGCAGTGGCATTTAAACTGTACTACCACAATGTCTCAATAATGGCAGCCCAGAAACATTGCATGACAGTTCAGTATTTTAATGACACACACTAAAGCATTGCCACTGATTAGATCCTTTGTTAATTATCTTCTGCTACTTCTGTTGGTTATATTTCAACAAAATGAACAGATTATTCACAAGTAGCATTGCTTTTTAAGATGCCCCTCATAGCTTAATTCCTATAAGACAGAATAAAAATTTTGAAACATCATTTTACACATTTGCAGGAACAAAACCCAAGTAATTTTGTAAGCATGTTGGAGGACTAGAAATTTCCTTCCTCTTTTTCCATAACTTGCTTATAATTTATTCCTAATAATTATACCAACTTTATGTAAGAAGCACTATGATGTGATATTGTTTTTGCAGAAGCTCAGTAACTGCTGGATTGAAGCTCTCTGAAGGATTTTCATCCTTAAGCCTGCAGCCTGATTTTACTTTAAAGTGCCCCATGTTGCCATGACTTGGATTCAGATTGCATTTAACTTTCTACAGGAGGATTTCTAACTCCTTTTAAGAGGAAGGAGCTGTGATTACCTCCCCAATGGAGAGAGGTTAATCTCTAGCACAATGTGTACATAATACCCAAAGAATTCTGGAAAACCCAATGGAAGGCAAATTACAAACTGTAACAACAGAGACAGAAGCCCACATGTCTGGTTATCACAGAATCATGGAATATCATGGATCCATCTCCTGTCCCTGCCCAGACCCCCCAACAATCCCCCGTGCATCCCTGGCAGCGCTGTCCAAAGGCTCCTGGAGCTCTGGCAGCCTCAGGGCCATGCCCATTCCCTGGGCAGCCTGGGCAGTGCCAGCGCCTGTGGTGATTCAAGTTCATAAATGTTCTGTTCACCCCAAAATGTATGGTTCATCTGCTGAGTTGCAACCCTTCCCCCAACTGTCATTCATTGTAACCCCTGCCCATCACCTCATCCTCAGTGCCTTATGGGTTTACCCAACCCCTCCTACCTGCAGTATCCCATTGGTCCAAGCCTTGGACCTGCCCTTTCCTTGACGAGACACTCTTAAGTGGATGCACGAGGGATTATTGGGTTCTGCGGGGCTGGTCGGTCTGGCATCTCTCTCTGGAGGCTCTCTGGGCTCTCTCTCTCTCTCCTGTGGGAGCAATGCTACCTCCTGGGGTGGGACCCCCAAATAAAGCCATCTAATCAACACCCTCAGAAGCTGTGTCATGTCTTGCCTGCCAACATGCCACTCTTAGCTGCTACACAACCAAGAGACTTCCACCCAAAGGCTCCGGTAAGGCTCTTGTACCTCCCCTTCCATCCTGGACCCAGAGGTATGTTACCCTCAACCTCTGTGGCTGCTAGCTGAGCCAAAAAGGAGCAGAGGAACCCAACGGATGGTGTCCCAAATGTGGGGCAGGCAACAAGCACCCTCTGCGGGGAGCAGAACTTGTCCCTGCTCTGCAGCCTGAGCCTGCCCTGGCCCAGCTCTAGCTGCTCCCTGGGTGCTGTCCCTGGCCCAGAGCAGAGCTTGGAGCTGCCCCTGCAGTCCTGGGGAGCTCTGCCCTGCAGCTGAACCAGCCCAGTGCCCCCAGCTGCTCCTCCAGGCCCTTCACCCTCTTCATGGCCTCTTTTGGGAACTCTCAAATGTCTTAATGTCTTTATTTAACTTGTGATGTCCAGAGCTGTCCTATCACTTGGGGCGAGGCATTGAATAGAAACAAAATCAGAAAATATCTACCCATCTCTCTGATACATACATATTGTGTTGTCCTACTTTGCTGCTTTTCTCCTTACCCAGTTGTTCAGCAGTTATCTTTAATATGAAACACAGCCCTCTGTTCTTAACCCAATCTAATATGTTCCTGACATGCCTTTCAAATTTCTTTGCTAGCAAAGGCACAAAAATTCTCTCCCAGGAGAAAATGCTGCTCAGATGCTGCTTCACTCACATCCTAGATCTCAGCTGGAGCAGTTGGGATAGAAATGTCTCACCTGTTACAAGTGCTTCTCTCCCTGGTGTAGCAAAAGTGGAGAATAATAAACTGCTGGGAAGTAATCCAAGTATTATGAATACTGGATAATTGCATGACTCATAGGAGACTAAGGAATGTCCACTTTATTAAAAAAACCCAAAGCTTTCCAGATTGGCAAAAACACCCTTTGGGTTTTTAGCTGGGGGATTTTGCTGTGCAAATGTGTATCTGAGAGATTTATTACTATTTTTCCACTAAATTAGATCCTTCATCATGAATTATTCACAGTATGATGTTTGTAATGGAACCAAACACCAAAACATAACAAAGCTTTAGCTGTGCAATAGGCAGGTGTGTCTCTCTCGGGCGACTGAGAGATGAGACTTCAAAAGCGGGGGTGCAAAACTAATCCAAGCAGGGAGCCTTAAGTCAAAGCTTGAGCAAAAATAGGTTGGAGTTTGAGTTGAAGTTAAAGTTTATTGAAGTCAAAGTAAAAAGGAGTTGAAGCCATTGAAGCTATTGAAGTTAGGGTAAAAGGAATTGAAGTCAGATATTATTCTCACAGTACAGTGCTATATACCTGTTACAGATCAAAATAGGCCACAGCCCTAAACAGTCACAAGATTTTTCCACAAGCTACAGGCAGCTTATTGTTCACATTATTTGGCAGCCTTTACAGAATTACATAGTTTTAAAGACCTTGACAATTATATATGCAGCTCTCTTCCTAGCTCTTTTTCATATCTGTGGTCTCTCTACACCATGGCCTGTACCCAACCAAGGCTAAGATATCTCGATTCATCATGCTCCCTGCTATGTCTCTTATCTGTTCCTCTATATGTCTCCTTTCCAGGGCTTGTTAGTCATGATCAGGAGCTGAAGAAATCTCCACTATCATCTTTCAATGCTATTGTCTTCTTTTCTGTGCTTCGTAGCCCTTCTACAAGTTGTACAAGGCTGTGTTAAAAATACATATATTTGTTCTTTAATAATTAGTGGAGTTGGCAATTTTGTGGTGCACAAATGAGACCACTGTCTAGCAGATGAGATCTGGGAAGGATTCAAATTCTGATAAGAAAATATAGGTCTTTTTTTGGCAGCTCAGTACTTCCTCCAAGTACTCAATGTAAGTTAGAAGGTGCAGAAAAAAAGAATTGCATGATCATAGAGGTTCTGTTCTCTTTCCATGATTTCCATGCTCTCATTATCCAGTAAAAATCTAAACAGAAATGCAAAGAGGATACATACACAGATTATATTGTTCATGGTCATCCTGAAATCAGAGCTGATTAAATCCTGAGACCTCAGCTTTCACCACAAAGAAGGATCACAGCATAGCCTGGAGGCTTTTCTGGAGATCACCATGACTATGGACAGGGAAGAAGGGATTTTGCTCTTCAAGATTGAGCATTTTTCATTAATACTCTGAAGCATTTTTACTAAAACTAACTGAATCTGGATATACACCAAGTTCCAATTGATTAGTTTTCCAATTTGTACTGTAACCTGATAATCTAAATCCCACTCCTATTAACAGAAGATGAGAAAAGATTGCAGAAAGCTTGTATTCAATTTAAAAATAATTCAAAGTACAAACAGGAAGAGAAAAAATACTTTCATATGGATATTGCATAAAATGCAATAAAATTATTGTAGCAGATAGCAACCATATTTCCTTTACAAAGAACCTTTTTGATATTTATACATATATAAACCTGTAGATACTTCCTGATGTTTTAATATAGTCCACATCACATGATTCAAAATGATATTATTTTGGTTTTGTATTTTTAATTCATTAATCACAAATTTCCTTGTAGAGATTTTACTTCCATCATACTTCCTAGATCAGATTTTCTACCAGTGAGGCAGTTTTAACACTTCAGAGGAAGGTATCAGCACTCTGTACTAATTAGGAGACCCTTTGATTTTCCAGTTGGATTGATGAGGTCCCAGTCCGGGTTGTGTCAGCAAAGAGCAGTCTTAGTTCTGAGGCTGCAGTGATGATCTGTGTATTGGGTTTTTCTAACTACTCTGGTTCATCTTTTTTATTGAATTCCTCACCCAGGTAAGAGTGGCAAAAATAGAAATGATAAATACATCTAAATAAAGGGCGGTGATCTAGGAGTTTTCAAATTGAATCTTTGTCTAAATTTAGAACAGATACCACAATTTTTTTTTTTTTTTTTTTTAATCAGAAGTTTCCAAAAGATAGGTGTTTTTATTTCCAGGTGAGAGCGAATTTTGAAATGTGAACATGCTTAGAAAAATTGAAATATTGAGTTTTTATGCATTCAACTCTTGGTTTCCCATCCCACAGACTATGATAAGTTTTAGGCATTGATGTGAGACATTGATGATTTCTTTTTCTAACATTCACTTGGGCCTATTTTATTTCCTTTTTGCTTCTGACATCCTGAAATCCATAGAATTCTATAAAGCCTCCTGGTTTCAGAAAAGGACAGGGAGCAAGCAGTAAAAAAGGGCAAAGGAAGTGCACCTCTGTGATTTTTGAATGTTAATGTCCTTTTGAACACCAGTGTCCTGAGTGCTCCTACCCGAATGTGGAACAGGGAGGGGCTGGGGTTGCATGCTCAGCCTTTGCTGAGCTGGTGGAGGGTAACTATGAAGGGCCTCGGTTCTGGCAGGTGCCTTGGATCTCTGCCCAAGTTCCTGGATGAGTGGCAGCCACAGCAACATCCCCAGGCTGGATGGGGAGGGCTTGCTGCTCTCAGCAGCTTCCGGATGCATCAGCTCCTCTGATGAGAGCCAAGGGTCACCTTCCCTGCTGCTGCTGTCTTCCTCAAGGGCTGCCTGGAGGGATAGGGCATTTTCCCACCTTTTTGCCCCTTCCTGAAAAGTGTGGGGGGCAAGGTGGACAGAATAGCTAGCTGTTAGTCAAGTAAAACCTTCCAGAGTCTGTAGGTGGAGACAAGTGAATAGAGTGATTGCCAGGGTGCAACTTTCTGTGGGTTTAGTGTTCTTGCAGCCTTCTCCTGAGTGCCTCTGCCCCACCACTGTTCAGGAAAGGATTTTGCTTATAGAACGACTGCTGGATTAACCCAGTGAGCTTATTTTTAAGGTCACTGGAGCCCCTTTGTGAAGAAGATGGTTAAGGGTTTTGTTGAATCAGGGCCCTTGCTGGAAAAAAAAAAAAAAAAAAAAAGAGTAAAAGGGTGTGAGAATTTGGCAAACATGAAAAATCCAAAGTATTTTAAAATTAAAAAAAGAAAGTTTTCAGCAATCTCTATCTTCAATGTATTAATATCAAGCCATTTATCCTGATGTTCTACATTGAGATAATCATAAGCTACCAAAACCCACCTTGACCTGCACTTTTGGGATGATTCTTCTGAATAAAGCTTATCATTCCTTGGCTAAATTGCCAAAGAATCTAAATCTGTCTGTGTGAGAAGCTTTTTCCTTCCAGTTCTTTCCTAGATGAGCACAATGCATGCTGAACTATAGCAGTTTATCCAAGAGCAAATATATCGTGGCTGAAAATGGATTGACAGACAGCACTTGGGTTAATTTACTGTAACCTTCCTTAAAAAGTTGTGTTGAGGAAGCAAACAGCCATTATCACCGGATGACCTTTACCAGGAAAATATTAATCTTTCACCAACTCAGTTTGTTAGTACAAGTATATTACCCCAACTGCTCTCAGAAATGTCAGCATCTAAAATAGGTAGCAACATGCTGCACGTCAGAAACACTCCCAATGAGGAGAAATTCTTCCTGAGGATACAAAGGGAACCAGGGGTTGAAGATGCATCCATAGAGAGACAAATGTAATAGACATCCATTGGGATTCCTTGCAGTACCAGCTTATTCTCACATAGTTGGTTAATTAAATAGTTCTTAAATAATTCCAATAATTGGTTTCTCCCAAGACAGATGAAGTATTTTAAAATTAGCAACTCATAAAGAAGACTGACCAGGACCACCCTTTCCAGACAAACAAATTGATGCGGGAATTAAGATGTTTGGTTTGAGCAGAAACTGCATTGTTTTGTTTGTTTGGGTTTTTCTTCTTTTGGGTAGTGCCATATGTAAGATATCATAGAATCATAGAATCATGGAATGGTTTGGGTAGGAAGGGACCTTAAATCTCATCCAGTTCCACCCCTGCCATGGCAGGGACACCTTCTACTGTACCAGGCTTCTCCAAGCCCCAATGTCCAGCTGGGCCTTGGGCACTGCCAGGGATCCAGGGGCAGCCACAGCTACTCTGGGCACCCTGTGCCAAGGCCTGCCCACCCTCCCAGGGAACAATTCCTGCCCAATATCTGACCTGAATTTAGCTTAAATCCATCCCCTCCCTGTCCTGTCACTGCAGTTCCTGAGGAATTGCACCCCTCTGGTTTCCCTGCAGCCCCTCAGATCCTGGAAGGAGCTCTGAGGTCACCCCAAAGCTTCTCCTCTCCACACTGAGCAGCCCCATCTCTCCCAGCCTGGCTCCACAGGGGAGGTGCTCCAGTCAGTCCTGTCAGCAACTTGGTGCCCCTCAAAGTCAAAGCTGGTTTAATTGTTGAACAGAGTTTTCTTAGCTAAGATATAAATAGCAGCCACTAAGAAAGTGGCATTATCTACTCTGAGAAATAGTTCAGTCCCAGGATTATTTTTTCTTTCTTACCTGAAAAAAATCTGCATAACTGTAGATATATTTTGATGCAAATACAGTTAATCTGCTGTGCTGTGGGTGTGCATACCTGAATGTTTTGACTTCTGAGGCAGGCACAACCCACCACCTCCCATGCTGAGGTGGAAGGTCCTGGACGTGCACACCCTGTTCCCTGCTGGATCCTTGCTCCCTGGAGAATGTCTCCTGCACACAAAGTGCAGCCAGCCACACAGGGTGGCATCCCAAAGAATGCTGTTCTGCTTAAAAGTCATAAAATATAGAGCTCTCAGGAACATCTTGACACTGAGGCCAAATAGAGAGAGATCTTTTGATGTGGGATCAGCAGATCAGATTTAAAACTGCATTAAAGTTTTATTAGAACATATCCATATTGGAATATATCAAATAGAATTCTCTACAAGTTGCTTCATAAAAAAGCAGAATATTTGAAAATGTCGTGGCTTGTTACTGTTTCAAAGATATGGGAAGCTCTTCTACAAGTGTTGCTGTGCTGAACACTATCATTGGGGGATTTGTTGTTTAAGTATGGTTGGGCTTTTTTGAAGAATGTGTTTTTTTTGGTGTGTTTTTCTTTTGGGAATATGCTACTTTTCTTTAGAGAAAATGATATATGAGGGGGAGGATGTTGCTCTGTCCATCCAGAACCTCCTGAGCATGTTTACTGTAGCAAAGGGATATAGAACCCATTGTGAATAAGGGAGTTGTGAGAAGTCAGGATGCCACACAGAAGGTGAAAGGTTTTGAGGACTAGAGGAGAGTGCTCAGGGCTTGCTTTTGTTCCTTGTCTTGGAGTGGAAGAAAAAGAAACTTGAAAAGGACAGACATTCAAGTTCACTGTGGACAGAGGAGACTGGTGTATGGCAGCCCTGGTATTCCTTTTGGCATCTCTGTTTGCTGTCACATTTTTATTATAATAAAAAGCCAAAGGATTGATTTCTTAAGTTGAAGACTCTGAAATTTGAGCCTTTTTTATTGTAGCAATGCTTGAAGATCAAGGTAGACCACAGAGCTCTGCACACCCCAGGCCATGATCACCAGTGTATAAAAAATCAGGCTGGGCAATGGCCACAAAGGAAGTTTCTTCTGTAAAAATGATATCTGGAAAGTTAGGAAGAAAACTAGATTTTTTTCTCTGAAAACAGGTTTCCACCAAAAGAAGGAACAGAACATAGTATTAATTAGTACTTGTGGTCTATATGTGAATTTGAAGAAAGTGAAAATAGTTCCAGTGTTCCTCTGTCTGCACTTTTCCTTCCGAGCAGCTATTTCTCCTTTTGGTCTCCCATTATTCTCATATTCTCAGTTCTGGGATGGAAGGATTGAATTGAAAGATGTCAACATTGGGGGGGGGCGGAGGTGTCTCTGCCCATGGCAGTCAAAGTTCTCCAGGTGATTGCTGTCTTTCATTTGTAAAAGGATTGCATATTCTTTTCTCATGCAGTCTGGGGAGAGCAAAAATGCTTCTTGTGAAGGCTGTTCTTGGTGCAGGATGGAAACACTTGTACCAGAAAAGACCTTATATAAAACTCTTATACACAGCGGCAGCAAAGACAGTCATGAACTTCCACAGGTACTTCCAACTCCCCAGTCCTTCCTCCTTATCCAGAAAAAAAAAATCCAAACAAATAAAGTGACAAACCTGCACTGGGATTTCAGCATTAAGCAGTGGATATAAATGTGAATTTTTTCTCTGTGTTCTTCTGTGCTTAGTAAAGAGGGAGATGTATCCAGCTGAAAAGTTATGGTTAGAATTTAAACTTTGTGATTTTACCTAAGCAGCCTTAATATAACTTCCATGAGTTTTGATTTAGTTTTGGAACAAAATAAAATGCTAAGAACACATAAATGAGCAGATGGGAACAAGCTAATGTTGGATTATAATTAAATCAAATAAAATTACAAGAACTGTAAGGGCAGGATGTGTCTTCTCGGGAAAGCACATGAACCCTTCCCTTTTGGTAGCTCAGTTGTTTGTGTGTGCATGTAGACAGCGTAAAGTGTTTAAAAAAAAAAAATCTCTTTTTTTGAGAGATATTTTATTCCTAGAACTGGTCATCACAGCCATGGATGGAGGTCTGTGAGAATAAATAAAGGTATCCAAGGTGCATTTAATTTATCAGTGTGGCACACAATGAGAAATACTGCAACTGCCTGAGTTAGTGCATTAATGTAAAAACGGAATTATTTAAAGAGTTAAATTCATCTAAATGTTTTGTATCTTGTTTGTTCTAACATAATTATTATGTTAATTTTGGTATGCTTTGCATGTTAAGCTGAGTACATCCTAAGACACTAATGACCAGCATGTCACTTTTTTATTAAACAGGAAATAAACATGCTGCAGCAGCTAATTAGTTTGTTATTCATATCAAAGAAAATGAGACTGTTCTTCTGCTTTCTAATTGAATGTATTTGCACTATTTGACAAATTGACATTTCTTGAATCAAGCAAGTGGGGGAAATGGAGAGGCAGCAGCTCCACTGGAAAGACTTGTGGTTGGAATATATTGTATGAATATGCGGCAGTAATAATCACCAAATTATGAGGCATGAATACCTTGCTGGTACTTGGAGATGGTCAGCTCAGAAGCTTTTCCATGTACTTTGAACTCCTAAATCCTCCCTTGCTCAGGTTAATGGCATTCCAATCTGATGGATATGTTCTTAGTGGTGAAGTTTTTGCACACACACACTCGCCCTGCTGTTGCCCTGAAATAACCAATCAACCCCTCACACGCCTAAGGAAGCTCTAAACTCCATTGTCTTTTTGAGCATTGATATCTTGCAATCCAAAGTCCATTTACCATTCCTAGATAAGGAAAGCTGATAAAATACCACGTTTAGTTACTGATGACATCATTATGCCAGGTGAAGTGAGAGACTGAATCACTTCTTTATGTCAGATACTGCACGAAAGTTGAGGAAGTGCCCAATGTCGGGTGGGATGGAGACTGGAGCAACCTGCTCCAGTGGAAGGTGTCTCTGCCCATGGCAGGGGATGGAATTAAATGATCTTTAAGGTCTCTTCCAACACAAATCATTCTAGGATGCCATGATTCTCTAACTGGCAGACACCCTGCTGTGTGATCAATGTCCCTTTTCAGCAACCGAGTGCAATGCTGTAAACTTCAAGCTGCAAAGGGTGATCAGAATCAACCACAGAATACCCAAACCCATCCGTGAGTCACTGTCCTAAAGCTTTGGGGTGAGAGGGTGGTAATGAGCTCATCTGGGTGAAAATCAGCTTATTACTGTGCCAGCCTGTGGTAGTCCGTCACAGTCCTTGTCAACAAACACTCCTTGGCAGCCCACCCACAGCCTGCAGCCCCCACTGCAAACGCAGACTGGTGTCACTGTCACCTGCATGCAGCACTGCAAACGGGGGTGATGAGAGCCAGCCAAACCCACAGCAGTGCATAAAGACAAAGGTCCTCTAAATGTTTGGTGTCTTAAGTCATATAACACTTGGCAGGGATCCTGGTGGGAAGAGATGCAGGATTGAATGACACAGAACTACTGAAGAAGTTGGAGAGAGCAGGGTTTTGTAATACAGAAAAAGAAGTAAATAAGTAAAGGAAAAGGCTGTAAAAAACTGCAACAGTCATGGGTTAAGATTAATACTGAAAATGGGGCTTCATCCAAAACATTCATGACCAAAGCATGTGAGAGCTCTTGCTCTGTCCAGAATTCACGAAACCTTGAGAACAGTGATTTTGTTAGCGTGGAAACACATAATCACAGAATGATTACGTGCAGGTGCTTTATTAAGAGCTCTGGGAATCGGGGTACAGGCCCAAATCTGATTCCGACATTGATTCACAATGGACAAGCTTTTATACTCTTTCTGTTACATAAATATATATTAATTATTAAACCCATATTCTATTGTATGCATTGATTTTACCCAGCCATGAATTCTTGTGATTTTGGTCAAACAACCTTTCATCTAACAATCACCTGATGGGTATTCGTCCCTGATTTATTACCTGGATAGAGTCATACTCAATCCAGTTAAAACAATATAGCTATAATTATAGTAAAGCTAGCGTTCTGTCCCAAGGTCCTGTTTCTCGCAGTTTCAGTTCTCTACCCCCCAGTTACCCATTTACAATTCTTGCAATTTTAGGAATCACTTTAACCCTATACTATCAATTTAACTATGACCAGCATATGAGTTATTTCTGTGAGTATTTCTAGCAAAAGTAATGGCATGAGAACAATCAAGTTTAGATCTGATATTTCAATAGATCTAGCTACATGTCTACAAAAAAATTCAAGCAATGTATATTTTCATAGTACAACTAAACTATTACATAGATAAACTGATTCTCTGGTATTCAGGGTTCTATTCCATTCAGGCTCACAAATATTTATAATATTAATTGCAGCAGCATTCATTCACCTGTCAGCTGAATTTAATAAAAGTTAAATGAACTTGTGAGCACTGTCTCTGTCTGAAAATTCTGGAATATCAGATTTGTCATGATAAAACATTTTTCTCTGTTTCTCAACAACAGTATAAAGACCGGAATGAAATAGAATTACTCCCACAGCTGACACAGGAGGGTGTCACTGAGGGTTATTGAAGCAGACTTCTGAGAGACTGATAGCTGAGGAACAGAATTTAAGCAGCACTGAAGGCATTAAACGCAGCTAGGTGTCTTGGTTCTTGGTGAATATGGTTATATTAATATTCATATATATATCTACACACACACACACACACACATATATATATATGAATAATATTTTCCACTCCACAGCCACCAATTTTAAGAACTTAAATGTCACCTCATTAGTCTGGAAAAATTTAATTTTCACAGCTGTAGTGGTTTCACTGCTGAATTCTGTTTGCTAAGTTTAGTGTAGTGGTCTTAGTGTTTTACTCTCTTTTTCCCCTGTGACGTGTGATTAGGAGACGCAAAGCAGACTCAAGCTTAAAGATAAACAAATAAATTTATTAACACACCAAAAGAAGGGAAAAAAATGAAAATTAAAATGAAAGCTTTCAAAGCACTTCCCTCTCCTCCACTAACGGTTCACTTTCCCACATACATCATAAAAAGACAAACTCTGTAATTTCAGTCAGTTTCACCATTTAAAAATAATCTTTCATCACTTCTTTTAGGGGAGGAGTCTCGCTCAGAACTTCCATAGAGATCCCCCACCGACAACATAGAACAGTTCTCTTGTTGGTCTTAACTTTCACAAAGACAGCTGCCCAGGAACCTGCCTTTGTGAAGTCCCTCCCAATAGCAGTTTTCCCAACACTGCATATGGGCTTATTAGGGTTACTGTTTAAGGATTCTTCTAGTATAAAACAAAGATTCTCTTCTTCCATCTCCAAAATCATCTTCATCTCAAAAACTAAAAAATCTCCTTTTCCTTAGGAGCAAAGAGCTTCATATCACTTTTTAACTAGAGCCTTACATCCCCCCCAACAGCATTCATGTTACAGGAAAAAATAGTCCATTCTCCATAGTTTACTAGAGACATCCAGCCAAATTAGGCCGCTCCTCCTCCTTTTTTCCAAATAGTCTTTTCACTCTCTCTTCACTAACTGCAGTTACATGCTGAAATGAATGGGCAAGGAGACCAGCTCCTTTTTAATGCCTTTATTAAGGTCAGCTCTGGGTGGTGGGCTCGCACACACCGCCACTGCTCCCGTGGATGACGCGCAGGAGGAGTTGAGCTCTGCCGCACGGCAGGGCTGGGGCTTCCATCCTCATGAGANGCTCCTCCTCCTTTTTTCCAAATAGTCTTTTCACTCTCTCTTCACTAACTGCAGTTACATGCTGAAATGAATGGGCAAGGAGACCAGCTCCTTTTTAATGCCTTTATTAAGGTCAGCTCTGGGTGGTGGGCTCGCACACACCGCCACTGCTCCCGTGGATGACGCGCAGGAGGAGTTGAGCTCTGCCGCACGGCAGGGCTGGGGCTTCCATCCTCATGAGAGTCCCTGGGAAGATGCTGCTGGCTCATGGTCTGGGAGTGTCAGGCTCATTGAGTGTTACAGTGACAACACAGAAACCAGCTGTGGTTGGTGATGCGAGATACTGCCAGGTCAGAGCTTTGTCTGTCCTCACTCTGGGAAGGGCCAGTGCTCTGGGAGTTCCATCTGCTGGCAGGAAAGAGTTAAAGCTTGCCGAGGCCTGCAGTAGTTAGGGTAGTTACTCGATCCCTGCTGGGCAGCAGCAACCAAGACTCAAAGCCATGCCAGTGGGGCAAGGCCCAGAAACAGCAGCCAGGACCTCAGTAGTTCAGTAGACTGATGGACGCCTTTCCCCTGCCACCCCTCGGTCTCAGTCTGGGGTGGCTTAACTCAGGGGTGCTCCCAGGGGCCCGGGAAGAGGGGAGGAAACATCTCCTCCTGGCCCTGGCCAGGGATTGAGCAGCTGCCAGGGTGAATTTAAAACTTGCTAGATGTTAATAGCTGGGGCTTTTTCCTCCCCTCCCCTGCTGCCAGCTGCTACCTGGCCCAGCCATGGCCTGGCCCGCAAGCCCAGTAGGCAGTGGGGCCTGGCCCGGCCCGCCCTGGCTGCTGCACGATGTTACGTCCTGTACGTCCTGCCAGCCGGAAGAGGAAGAGAGCAGCTTCCCAACATCCTCCTGAATTTAAGCCGTGTTACCCACAGGTGTATACCTGTATTTAATTGGTTAATCTGGTTGTCAGTTTCAAAGAAGATTGCTAATTGTTTTTTACCATCCGTGCTAAACCAGCACAATAGCACATTACATACTTCTGGAATCATCAGTTTCCACCTGTGAGCAGCAGCATTCCCATCTCTGCCTGCTGCCAGGGCCACAAAAGGAGTTTTGTCCTGATCATTTATTGTTCATCCTTGCTAACAAATAGGTTGGACTTGATAATCCCAAAGGTCTTTTCTAACCCAGCTCATTCTGTGAAATAAAAATCAGGAGATCAAACAAACAAACAAAAAGCTCTTTGATTCAATGACTTTTTTGTTATTTTTCTTATTGTCTGTTTTTCTTATGTGATTATATTAATTGAAATCTCTATTGAACCCTATAATTGTTTACCAACATATGAGTCTAAATGGAATTTGGACAGGTAACTCCTTCCTGGTTTTCTATGCTTGGAGAGCCTCTATTATCAAGACAAATGGCTCCATCCATCATTTCCCAGGTCTCAAAGCACAAGCTGGTGTCTGGAAATGTGGTTTAGTAAATTCAAGGTTTTTCTGCCATCAGCCATTAGAAAAGGATCTCCAAAGGAATAGATTTTAACTAACATTTTCCAGTGGATCTTTGCAGCTCATTGAGTTGGATGACAGAGACTGTCCTTTGGGGAGGAAGGGGGAAAGACACAGAAAACACTGTATTTAAAATAACCTTATTTATGATTATTCTGTTTCCATGGCCCACTCAAAGGCATTATGGACAGTTAAACTAAGTATGATATTGCATTATCATAGAATCAAACTGATTGAGAGAATATTGACATTAAACTCTGACTCATGATGTGATTATGAAAATAACATGATAGTGATATAATTAAAAACTGGTAATTTTTGCAGTCTCAGCTGTGTAAGGATCAGGAGCTGTGCCCTGAACCATAATCTCCTGCTGTGAATTCTTTCCTTCCTTTCATCACCAATCCCCACTGGACTCATGGGCCAATTAGTGGGAGCAATAACAGACACATAAATTTTTGACTTTATTGGATATTCCAAATTAAAAAACAAACATTTAAAAATCCCAGTGTGGCAGAAGTGTATTAAAGGTTCTGAAGCAATTTTAGAGTTAATGTATAGAGATTCGATTGTATATTAAGTGCACAGTGACAATGCCTGACAATGCCTCTCAAGGTTGACAGTTTCTTTATTTAGATGTGCCATCCTCTATGCTTGGATAGTGGTGAGGAATTTCTCAGCGGAATCATTGGGAGTTTCTTCATTGACATTTATAGGCAGTCAGTGGGGTTAATAATATTTAGTGAAAACTATTGGAATTTAATGCTTACCAGATGTATTCTTTAGTAAAACATTGGTTTATGAGCTGGGAATTTCAGGCATAAATAAGCATGGAGCAAATTACATCTGCAAGGGCCTCAGCAGCATTCCACGCTCTTCACCATCTGGGATTTCTCCTCTCCTCTCCCTCTCCTCTCCCTCTCCTCTCCCTCTCCTCTCCTCTCTTCCTCCCCCTCCCCCCTCCCCCNNCCCTTCTCTCTGTTAGAGATAAGTAATAGATGGTTGGCTCTCACAATTAAGGAATGAATATTATGTGTGTGTTGAGAGAAGTTTTATAGATGTATAGTGATGTTATTTTTATATGTTTTCCCCATAGTCCTCTTTCCCTTCCCTCTCATACAGTTGTTACTGGTGGGGGCATTTGGGGGAGGGCAGGCTGGTTACAGGAGGTGTGGCATGGCAACACCTGACCTCCAATCAAGTTGTAAGAAAGTGGTCTCTACCAATAGATGGCAGAGAAGAAGCTGACTGACAAGACTTTGGCAGCGGCCAAGGGTATAAAAAGCAGAACATCCATTTTGTAGAGGAGCATGTGGTTGCTGGTCACAGAGACTTCTAGTGCTGCTCTTTCTCCTTATTCAGTCTTTTGTTGTGTTTTGTTAAGGTTTAATAAACCTTTTAAATTTTAAAAGTGAGCGTTGTTTTTCACAAAATCCTTTCTTTTTGGAGTGTTATTTTTGATGACACACTACAGATGTTACAGAGAATCATGAATAATATTTGCTCAGCTACTTCCCAAGGTGAGAAAGTGAGCTTACAATACCCTCTTTTTAGCATGTGAGTGTCTCAGGTATACCTCTCTCCAGCAGAACTGTGAAAATAACATCTCTGAAGTCAGAGGAAAATGGAGTTTAAATATCCTGTTATATGGCATAATTTACAATATACAGCATAAGGCTCCTAACTGGGATCCAAGAGCCTTCTCAATTTTTCTGTTGCTTCCTTGTGTTCCCTGCTCCTTACAAGGTGAACAGGCATTTACAGCTCTGAAACCAAGCACATCTTTAGAGAGATTTAACAAGTTTTATTTTAGGCTCATTACTTACTTAAAAAATGAACTAATTCTTTATGTAAATACTTCTGTTACTGCTTTAGATTTTGCAGAGATAATTTCATTTTTCATGCACAAAGTCTGAATTCTAGCATGTATTCACACTTCAAAAATCAAGAGAACAGGGACAACTTTTCTGAGAGGTGCCACCACCATGCTGGAGACACAAATGCAAAGTTTTTCTTCTTGCACTTTCAGCTGCTGAAGTGCAGAGTAAAGTAAAAGATTTGCACTTGGTGCTGCTCTGGACAAGATCCAGGAGCAGGATGCACATCCATAAGTGTTTGGGCATGTGTGGAGCCCTGCAGTAATCAGTAACAACTCTGCCGGACCTGCCTGTCCTGGGAAGGGGTTCCAAGTCTGGGATTGAAAACTGGAAAAAAAACCCCAAAAATATATATAGGTGAAGTTTTCCTACAGGTTTTTGTTTATTTCCTTGTGGCATTGCAGGGAGAACCTGTATTTCTGTGTGTGATGTGTTTACATCCAGAGAATTATGACCATAACTTACATTTCAGACCAATCTATTTTGTGACTCAGTAGGACCTGTCCAGACTAGGGGCCAGACTCATAAATCAACTGTTCTACACATAATATACAGTAAACTAAATTAATTTGTCCAAGAGAGAAAACTAGGAAAATAGAAGTTGTTATGTATTTATTTTTACAACATTTCAGTGGTTACATACTTGAACAATTACAGGGGATTTTGACTTTTTTTATTTTATTTTATTCCTTATTTTTATAAATTTAAAATAACAACATTATCCAAAAACTCTCTTGTCTTTTTACATAACCTTCTGTTCTCTCTCAGATATAATTCAGAGGGGTATTTTTCATAGCATTTTAATTTTTAAATGGTTTTTTTGTGGGCCTGATTTTGTGAGTCTAAGATTTTAGCCTGTTAGCAGCCACTGAAATTTTCCCAAGGGAGAATTTCTCAGGAACGTTTCTTCTCAAAACAATCTTGGCAAACAACTATCCTTTCTCAAAACAATACTTCGCTAGATGGTATTTTGCTCTTTGACTGGGAATCAAACCCAAGTCAACTGGTTGGAAGGCAGTTATGCTAGCCACGACACCATTTGAGAAAGGATAGTTGTGCTGGGGGCCGGCAGCTCTCCCTCTGCCCGCTGCCTCTGATAGAACAGAATGGGAGGACAGCAAGAGGACAGTGAGGGGACCACAAAGGGACAGCGAGGGCCCAGCTCGGGATGATGCAGGGCTGGGACCCACCAGAAACCACCCTGTCCATTCCAGCCTTATTAAACCACAGCACATTCCCTGAGGGAAGATGCACAAGGACATAACAGGCTCCCAACACTGGCACGTTTCACTGCTGCAAAATTCCAGTGGCCTCAGACCCCTCCAAGATATTCCAGTTCACTCTTTCCAAAAGTTTGAGGGGAAAACACAATGCAGTGTTAGGCTGTCTTTTAATGTCTTCTGAACTTTGGGAACATCATTTTTACGGGAAAACCTCTAGGTGTCTGTACATTCAAGAGTCTCTAACCTCTATGTGGTTGGTCACCAGAGTTTCTAAAACTCCATATATTGAACTAGGTTTGAACACATGATATTAAAGAACTGCAGCTTTAAGAGCACAGGGATGATAATATTTTTAAAATTCTAGTTTTTTAAATCAGTATTTGCTTCTTCACTGCTGATCTTGCTATTGCTTTTTGAGAGGTTTCTTTTTGAATTCTTATCTAATCTAGATGCTTATATCTGGCCTTATAGACACTTTTACTCCCTGGTATTCCTTAATCAGGTTTGTTTTTCAGACTTTCACACTGGATTTTCACCACACACAGTAAACACTTGATTTATAAGGTGCAGGTCCCTTTCATCAACCTTAAAATGAAACTTTCAGTGTTTATCATGTAGAGGAAGTCTCATCTCAGTGAAACGTGAGTAATTTTGAGAAGGTGTCCAAACTGTGTCCAAAATTCCTTCTCCAGCAAAGCAGGTATGAGCAGCCCCTCTTCTAACAAAAAATCTTTAGGCATGTATTTCAACCCACTGGAAGTGGTGTGGGTTTTCTGGGCTTCCTCTGAATCTAAAATGTTTGTTTTGCTGCATGAAGTGTTCATATATAAAATCAATTCATGTGGCATTGAGTGATCTTCCAGATTCCAAGAGTATCATTTTCCTCTGATTTGTCATCATTTCTTGGTATTAAATACATTAACTTAATTCTTTTAAACAATTTCTATTTGAAGCAGGTAAGAGGCTTGACCTTTCCTGTGGTCTTAAAGTTAGAATGTTCATATCTTAACAATGGAATTTCATGATGTAGCATTAAAAACTTATTTCATATGCAAATGAATATGAACATTTTTTATCGCTGGCAGGAGGTGACGACATTTTTCCTTTTAATATTTTAATTATTTCTCTTGTCTTGATTTTAAATAGACCCAAACAGCAAACTACATTTACCGATTTAGGTAAATTAGATCCTACTGTGCTTTTTACCTCATACCAGCTTATTTGTCATGCCAAATTCTGATGATGTCCATATCTTTATTGTGATTCATGAGTCCTTTCATTTTATCCCCCCTCGACATCTTGTTGAGAAGAGTGAATGAGTGGCTTGGCTGGGCATTTGGCAGCTGGTCAAAGTCAACAAACTCAATTTGCATTGTTACCAATGGACTGTTGGTGATGTTTGTTGCCACAAACACAAACTAATTCCTATTCCCGGCAGCCTGGAACCACAACATTTTTGGGATTTCTGGAACTCTAGAAGGTGTTTGGGCATTTTATTAATGACAGACCATAAATCCTTTTAACATAAAAAATATTGGGGTCCTTCAAGGAGCATTTCAGGAAAGTTTTATCCTTAGGGTAGATATGATACATCAAAAATGTCTTCCTTAAATTCACTGTATAAAAAATATTTTCCCTAATCTCTCCTTTCTGCACAGCACAGATATTTTGCTGATCTTTTGCTGATCTTTGGCTTTGTCACTAGATCCCAGTGCAACCCTTGAGGGCTCTGAGGTTTTAGCAGGACTTCAATTCAATAAATAATTCAATAAATAGTCTAGTCTAGTCAGTAAATTCTGATTCAGCATCTGCATAACCTCGCATAAATGGAACATGAGCTCTTAAATGGTTAACAGTAGAAAAGAAGAACTGAGACTATTTTTTTCCCTAAAATATCAGATTTGTGAAGTAACGCTATTCAACTGGTAGGGGTTTTGCTCATTATATTTAATGACAGTAACATTCATCACTTTATGTTAATTAGATCAGATATGTGTGGTGATAAGTAGAGATTTGAATATAATCAAAATGAATTAACTTCTCTACTTAAAGACAGATATTTGCAGAGACAATAGGGAAAACACATGCCATGATTAATGAATAAAAAGAACCTGTAAATAAAATATAAACAAAAAGGAAAATAGCTTATTTTGATTGTTTGTTCAAAGCAGCTTTCTTGTACTTGTTTTTGAAAATTGTGTGATAAAGAATATATGATATAGAGGTGACTCTCAGAGAAGGGAGGATGAGTTTGGACACCTCTAAGTTTTGGAATATTGCAATGTCTGTGCTCTTGCACCTCTTCCATGCAGCTGGGTAAATGCTGGAATCAATCTTATTTCTGATATTTAAGCCCAGGAGGTTCCCAGGCTCCCATTCCCTGTCCTGCAGATGCCTGGGAGTGCCCCTCACAGCTGGAACACCTGGCCCCTGCAGGGCTGGACGAGATCCCACAGATGTATCTCATTTTTCCCAAAGCAGTCCCATTCACGATGCTTGCACAGGGCTTGGCTTGCAGGATGATCTCAGCACAGGTAACAGCTCTGGGATGTTTGCACCTTTCACCTCTCCAGAGGAAAGCCCTCCATTCATTGAAGGATCAGAGAAAATAATCCCCAAGGAATTCCCTGTCTCAGCAGGCACTGCAGCAGCCAGACTGAGTACTTTGCTTTCTTCTCACTGCTCTCCAGCACACCTTGTTACTGGATTTACCTGCTGGGATGATGTTTCTGTGAGAGATCCAAACTGACTTGCTCCAGGCTGTGGTTCTGCTGCCTAAATCGGCAGTGTGTGTTTACAGCACTGCACCTTCTGTTGTTCAGTGCTGATCTCCCCATGTCCCCTGATAAGATATCAGGGCTCTGTGCACTTCTGCCTGGTTGTTTTCCAGCTAAACCACTGTGATCTTTAATATGATAACTCCAGCATCAACACAGTTTGTTACATTTGTTGATCCAGAAGAAGTTACTGCATTTTGATTGTTTGTAGGTATTATTTCTAAGTAATTTTATCTGTGAGCCAAGGCAGAAGAGAGTCAGGAATAGAACACACACATACGTGCCTCAGAAGCAGATGAAGAAATGACTTTGTAGAGTATAAGCAAAGTTTTGTCTCAGGAGCTGGCACTGTTTCTCAGAATGTATGCAAGCGTTTATTATAAAGTGTGTGCTCCTGACAATGGGGAGATTAGGGCAGTTATCTTGTGATTGTCACCAGCATCAGCACAGTGTCAAGACACTGTTTTCTACACAGTTTTGTTGCCGAATGCAATGATCATGGCTGTAACATTGCCTCACTGAGGAGAAATTATATGGTTCTCGTAGCACATTTTCCTCAGGGCTTGGAAGACACAGTGTGGACATGGACCTCAGCATTGATAAACTCCATGGGTGCTGATTTTCCTTCTCTTCATTTTTCCTTGTCTTCACATTTAAAGCTGACATTTTGTAATAAAATTTCATCAGATTATTCTATTCTATTCTATTCTAGTCTAGTCTAGTCTAGTCTAGTCTAGTCTAGTCTATTCTATTCTATTCTGTTCTGTTCTGTTCTGTTCCGTTCCGTTCCGTTCCGAAAGGTGGCAGAGAGGAAACAAAGACTGATTGATGGGAGAACAAAGGTTTGACCATCCCCAGAGAGAAGCAGTGACCCAAGTAAAAGAAGTCCTGGCTGGGATTTCAGAGTATTTGCCTCTTATATAAACTGTAGGGGAAAAAAAGACAAAATTAAATCCAGCTCTACAAAAGAGGTAGAAGAAGATAAATAATTCTCATCTTACAATATCCCAGCTTCTGCACTTCCTGGAGCAAATAAAAATGTAGCCCATCCAGTACTGCTCTATGACAATCAAGGAAGATGTGTTTCAAAGTAGTCTCTAAAATTTTACCCTTTTTATATTAAAAGATTGGAAAGGAGTCCTACAATTCCCATTTTAATTTGGGTATTTAAACCAGAGGGGAGGGAAGATTTTTATAAAGCTCATTCCAAAGGGACACAAAAACAGCACTTTGTGTGGAAGTAAAGAGGTGCAGAAACACCAAATATTGTCATGAAAATTTGTTTTTGAAAGATGGAGAATCCTTTCTAACATAGCCAACCCTTGAAATATTTATAACATGCAGCAGAAATAGAGGAGTACAAAATGTTCTCCTGTAGTTGTTCCCCTCCTTTTTCTTATTAAGGGAGAGAATTGCTTAGTAACCACTCCAAACTCACTGGTGGCCGTCCTGTGTCCATTGAAGGCACTGGACAAATGCAGATTAAAACTGGATGCCAGAACAGGCTGGCATTAAGTGGCTGCGGCTGCTCCTAGCCAGGCTATCTGCCTTGCTCTCCTGGTGAATGATCAGTTCCCTCCTCAGCTGGGTGAGATTATTTTTTGAACCAGTTCTTGAACCAGCAGAGATTTTACCCTTCTATATTAAATAAGTCTTAAAATTCCTATTTTAATCTGATGGAGTTATAGTAGAGAGGAGGGAAGATTTTTTTAAAACTCCTTTCCAAAGTGGGAGACAGGTGAGGAACCAAAATGGGTGTGCAAGACTCCTGAGGAGAAATAAGCAGCCACCTATTTTCTAAGTTTCAGTATTTGCTGTTTGAGGAAATAGGGGCTCTCTTTGCTGTCAGGTGATGCATAATTCAAGCCCTCTCAGGTGTTTTGGAGGTGCAGGGGCATGGCAGAGGTTCCTCTAAGACAAGCTGTTCCCCCCAGGAGTGTGACTATGGCTGTGAAGGTGCTCTACTGTACAAGAAAGATTCAGGGGATATTTTCCAGGGGTGCCTTTAGTATTCCACACAGAGGAATGCAGAGATAAATTCACCTGGGGAAATGAGGAAGGGAGGTGTGAATTGCTCTTTCTCTGTGCTAAATGACTTAATTGGCAACCCACCTCCCTCCCCTCTCCAATCAGTGTAACTTATTCCTGTCAAGTTTTAGGTAAAATGTGGTGTTTTCTATATTTTTAATTTTTTTTTTCCTTTTAAGACTTTCATTGTTCATAATACTATTAATTCCTTCTTCACTCTTTTCAAGAAGGATCAGCCAGGCTTTAATTTTCATTACAGCATTTCACTTTTGACATGGTTTTCTTAGATTCTCAACTAATGAGGAGACCATAGAAAATGGCCCTCAAATCTGAAATAAATCCATGTTCATTTGTAAGAACTGCACAGCATTCTGTATTAGTAAATATTTACTGTTGCCCAAATGAGATTCTGCTGGAGTAAAGCAGAGGTTTTGATTCAGTATTTTTTATTTTTTGATTCAGGTGAGCATCTACCAACAGTGATTTGTTAAAGTCAAGTCAGCAAAAGGAACACCTGGACAAAGACAATAATTAGATTTGTAGAGAAAACAAATATGAGATAATTTTGCATATAGTCCTGCATCTGTACTTCTTTCTTTTACTGAAGTCTTTGTGTGCTTTGTGGATGTTATTGCCCCTCAATAATTGCCAGATTATTGGTTGCTAATGATCTTGGAACCCACCAGTTGTATTGGGCTGCTGTTGGATTTGGCCAGGGAACCTGGAGTTTATTCCAGGAGGGCTCTGAATGGCTCAAGAGAAATCATGGAGCTTCTGTTTTTCTTCTCCTTTCCCCCTTGTTCTTTTCCCTTCCTTTATTTTCTTTTACATAAAGATCTAATGTGTCGTCTGAGGAGACAGCAAAAGATGTACAACATTGGATTCTTTTTTCACATATTGAAAAACCAGCCCTTGTACTGCCACTTATTATAAATTTCCATATCAGCCAACAAAGGTGGAATATCTTAAAAACTATTTTTTGCCTGTGTACATTTTTGTTTTTATTTTATTTTTATTCCAATTACTTACGTTGACTTTTTTTTCATTACTATATTTGGTTCTAGATACAGGCCCATAAACTGCTTTAATATTTCCTTTAAGAATAATTTAATCTTGGGGAATATGTTCTCTGGCATCATTCATGACTTTTTAATGTTCTTGGTCAGCCCATGGAATAGCTTTGGCATTTAAAGGATCTTCAAGTTGTTAATTACTGTATTTCCAGGTTCCTCCATGAGTGTAATCTCTCTAAAATATCACATATCATAAAAGCGGCAGAAAACTTATTTTCAAATTAGTACCTTTAATACACCAGTAAATTTTGATGGCAGTGCTGTAAAAAGCTGAACTTTCCTGTGCAGTAACTTCTTTTGCATGTGTCTTACTGAGCTGCTTATGATACAGCTTCAAAGGAATAATGATGGTAAATCAGATTTAAGCAGCCTGGAATGCTCCTTGACAAAGCTTCTTTCAGCTGCTGCATCCTGACTGTTGGTAACCATGTTCTGTGACCAAAAAAGTACCAGGCACTGAAAATATTAGTGATGCTTTGCTCTGCTCCTTGGTGTTCAAACATTGTCAGCATCTGCAAGATGTTGTTTGGTTTTGTTTGGGTTTTTTTCTGGTAAAGAAATATATTTCTAATTTTATTACTGTTATTTTATACACTGACAGTATTAATTAGTGCATCAGACAGGAGAAAAGAGCTCAAATACTGGCATGTATTTATAGTTGTAATTAAAGGCATATTAAGGAATATGCATAGCTACAGATCTGCTTTTGTACAGCTGTTACAGAACCCCAGAATGGTTTGGGTAATTAAAGCTCATCTCATTCCACCCCTGCCATGGGCAAGGACACCTTCCACTGTCCCACGCTGCTCCAAGCCCCAAAATCCAACCTGGCTTTGGACACTGCCAGGGATCCAGGGGCAGCCCCAGCTTCTCTGGGCACCCTGTGCCAGGGTCTACCTATTCTTTCAGGGAACAATTCCTTCCCAATATCCCATCTCACCCTGCCCTCTGGCAGTGGGAGCCATTCCCTGTGTCCTGTCACTCCAGTTCCTGAAGAATTGTCCCTTTTCATCCTCCCTGTAGCCCCTTCTGGTGCATAGAGGGCTTCAGTCTTCAAACTGTTACCAGTCTAACGCCTTTCTCTGGAAGGTGGAAATTACAGATCTGGATCACCAGAGGATTTTGATTTTGTGGAACAGCAGTAATCTCATGTAACTGGAGATGTTAATGAATTAGATGTCACCTGAGGGATGGGTGTTATTAGAATAGTCCTTGAGGGTGCCTTTATAGTCGAGCAGGAGGAACTTCTGTAGCATAACTTGTGTGACCATAATGTGTGAATGTGGTCTGTGGGAAGATTAAAATCACAGTGGAGACATGTTGTTCCTCCAATTAGGAGCAACATCAGACTCCATCTGCGTACAATGGGAGCAGAGGAAGAGCACAGGTGGGGCAAACCAGGAATTTCACAGCAGTAACAAGTATGAGTGAGGCTGTGTTGATGCTCCCAGCAGAATATCAGCTCCCAGCAGAGGCTGTGCAGGAATGGAAGGCAGGAGCTGAGTCAAGGTAAAGAGCAGGAGGAAGGCAGGAGCTGAGTCAAGGTAAAGAGCAGGACAGGTATCTCCAGATGGAAGAGGCATAGGTAATTTAGCAGAATGACTTCCAGGAGGTCTTTCTTATTTTTAGTAGGACTAAATAACAACAGTTATTTACAATTTGCACCCTCAGAACACTCACTGAGGTGCTGAGCCCTGTCTAACACTGATGGCAGAGGCTCAGCTGCACAAACCTGGCTAATCCAAGCAGCACAAATGCACTGTAATTGCAACTCCTTAAATTTTCAGCACCATGATTAGTTTTAGTTAGGGCTCTCCTTTGAGTACTTAAGCCTTGCATATACATTTTTAATTGCAATTGCTCCAGTGAATTGTATTACATACTTCCTAAAAAGGTAATATAACAAAGTATCACAGTTTTGTGCATCAGTTACAGATGCACAAAACATAATTTGCACTTTCTTTGCTTATAAAATTACTGAACTTGGAGAAAACAGCATTAGCAGCAATAGAAAGAAATTGTATGGGGATTTATTTAACTTTTCCTGTGCATGTTTAGTAAGTTGTTCTTTCTATTGATTTACTTTCTATTGATTACTTAATTGCTATTAATCACTGATGTTCTAACACTGCATTTTAGCTTGAGATAAGCAGAATTTACTTTATCCTTAGATCCAGTGCTGATATTTATATTCATTGAGCAATAAATATAAAATGCAGGTGCTTCTCAGGAGGACCCCTGAGTGGGAGAGGGTTTAAGATTTGTCCAGAACTGTAAAGTTTAAAAACTCTTCCAAAATTAGTTCTGTAGTTAACACTGGTTTTCACATCTGAAGTCAAATATGAGCCAGTTAGTGGTGCAGAATATTCACAGAGAACTAATGGGGCCATATCAGTTCATCCAGGACCTGCAGCCCTTCTCTGTGAAACACCTGTTTTCATTTCCTTTGGGACAGAACAGCACAACAAATTAAAGATGGGCTTGATCCAATGGCTTGACTTTTTAACAGTCATACCAACACATGCACTTCAAATGGAGCCATGAAATAAATTATCTGGGTCTGACATGCCAAGCTGGTAATATAAAACCACTGAATATTCAGTCTGCTCCATGTGTGGGACAGAATCTATTCCCTTCCCTTCCTGCTTATCAATATCAGAATAAAAATCCCTTTTTGTACTTAAAAAAATTATTTAGAAAAAATCCTATTTTGTCTAAAGGTAATGTCTGCTGAATATCAGCAGCAAAATAGGATGGATATAGTTTTCTATAAAAAATCAAAGATAAATAATTAGAGATGAATCATGGAGTTAAAGAGGCAAAACAGCAAAGTGTGAACTTTTGGAAAGTCACTGATTTCATGTATTGAGCTTTGAGCGAAATAACTTCATAATAATGAGAGAAACAGATTCCCCAGCACCCTGATGGGATCTCAGTGAGAACAATGAGGAGTCATCCAAATTTGAGTCATAGTTGACTCCAGTGTAACATTCATGTGCTTCCTGACAGGTGAATAAAATTCTGAAGAATTGAGAGAGTCAAATTCTGGGAAAAAAAAAAAAAAAAAGCCATAGCCATATGCAAAATCAGCAGGTACTTGTTGTGGTTTTGTGAGACAGCCCTCTTGTACCAAGAAAGAAGAAACAAAAATTAAATGAGATTTCTAATATATGATTAATTTATCTGGTTTTAATTGCAGGTTGTTCATAGCACTATAAAAATCAGAGATTTTTCAAGTTATGATTTATTTGATTTATGCTCCCTGATATTTGAGACACTGAATTCCTGAAGTCAAGAATTCTGACCTACTCTTCAAAATACTACAATGCGTTGTTATGAACAATTTAATTTGAATATGTGGAAACCTAAAATTTGGTTTAAATGTAGCCACATGAAGCTTCAAATATAATATTTCTCTTTTTTCTCCCAGTTCTGATCAATAATGAATGAGTTTTAGAATTCAAATCAAGACACAGTGGAGTTCCTGTGATATATTATTGATAAAGCACACTTACTGTAACAACATTTTCCAAGGGAAAACACATAATTTGTTGGCTCTGTTAATGCAAACTTTAACATAAGCCTATATTTAACTTATAAAAATAATTTTCAGGACGTTGGAGGAAGATTTGTAAGCAGCCTTTTAAATAATTAGGTGAAAAATTTCAGCTTATTACCTCAATGAATAAAATATTAATCTTTGAGCAGGTCTTCACTTTTCCATATGGCTCAAAGAAGAAGTCCATTATTATAATGATGTATTTCAGCATATAACAACCAGACATATTTACTAGAATTTTAAGGAAATGCTTTGTCTTTTTCCTTTCCCAATGGCTTATTGAAGCTGTATAGGGGAAATAAGAATTTCCAGCTAGAAAAAGATAAAGGAGTTCCTTGTTCTACTCTTAGTATTTCTGGTAGTGTTAAAATCCAAAAGTACTTTCAGAACTCCCCCCTTGACACCTGAACTCCAGCAGGGGTGTGTTCCTTGGGAAATGTATATATTTTTAAAATATATAAACCTTGATATTTTTTGGGAAATATACCTTGGTAACACAGTCCTTCAAGTGCTCTGGTTGAGCAGGTTTTAACATAATTAATTTGCTTTGGGAGCAGTTGTTACTCCATTAAAAGATTTGTGTTTTTTAATTTGCCTCAGCTTGGGTACTGCTGACAACCTGAGCGCTAAACTGAGAGCATCAGTTGGAACTGGAAGTTAATAACTTTGAGGGAAAATCAGGAATGAGGTGTGAGTATATTAATTGAATATACGTAGACCTGGGAGGATCAGTCAAGAGGAATAATCTAAAGATAGATGAAAGGGGGTGCACCAAGACACATTTGCTCTCCTTAAACCATTTCAAAATAGGGAAGAAAATTAGTAGGATCCAAGTCAGGAAAAAATATTTTTAATTTTGTTATAACATTCACAATTCTGTTGTGCATAAATTTATGTAGATGAGTAACACAAATAAATGAAGAAAATAGTGTAAAAAAATACTGTATTTGTGGTTATAGGGTTAGGCAGGAAAACCTCTTCTCTCTCTCTCTCTCTCTCNTCTGTCTCCGTTTCCCGTCTCCATCTCCGTCTCCCTTGTGACTGTGTGAGGAACATTGCTAGCAGGAAGTGCTTCCAGTATTAATCCAAACACTAAACATTTTTAAATGTCATGAGTTATGAAGCTGTCTTTAAGATATCCACAGTCCTCTGATTTCCACCAGCTGAAGTCACTGGGTGTGTTTTCAGTTAGTTGGAACTGCAGCGAGAGTTGCATTTCCAACCTAAAGAGATAAATCTACAGCCGTTATTATCAAATCATATCTCATTATATTTGCAGGGATAATAAGACACGGATGGCTGGCTGGTGCAGCCTGAGAAGAGTGTTAGCTTTCAGCGTACTTGGCAGGAGTTAAATGGGAATGAACAGCATCAGAAGTGGAATTTTGCACAACTTGGGAAATCTTCTTGACATGAAGAAAAAGGTTAATTCCAGCCTTGCCTCATTAATCAGATCTGCCTACAATCAAGGAAGTGTCACCTAAGTATATTTTGCTTTCTGTTGTGTGCTGCTGCTGAAGATTCTGACTTGCAAATCAGAAGTAATTGAATTTGTGCTCAAAGGCAAAGTAATGAGCTGGAATGTGCTTTATGAATGACCTTTGTGGGGACTGCCCTGGGCACCTCCATGTGGTGCCTGTCACCACTAGTGGTGGCTGCAGACTCAAGGTTTTTCACAAGGCACACCCAGGAATTGCTTTGTGTGTGTCTTATATGCCATGGATCATGCATACAATCTCTGTATTGTGGCAGGGAGCAATAGCCTGGAATTAGGGAATTATCCAGGGGGACCTCTGGCCTCTCTGCTCTGGTCAGTGCTGTTGTATCCTCTGAAGGTCCAAACTTAAATCTGTAGCAATGGTGGAACAAAGACACGTGAACCCCCTTGTGCATGTAAAGGAAATCACTTTATTGTAGAAAGCACTCACCTTTTATACTTTTAGTTTCCAGTGGACATAACCAAAACTCAACAGAAGAAGGGCACCCATTGGCTGGATCAGCAGCAGCCTGTTGTCTTAAAACCCAATCAGCTTCCCACTCACATGCTGTCCATGAGCCCCTCCTCATAACTGCCTCTCACTGCCCAACCAACCTTCAATTGTCAAGCCTGTGGCTGTGCCCTCCTGCAGGGCTTCCTGGTAAACATAATCTCTAATAACTTTAACAATTACAACCCCATATCCCACAAAAATCCACTTCTTAATGTGCTGTCCCGAGACTGAGATTAGATTTCCCAGATGAGGGAATGAACCACACTCTGGCTGTTGCTCTGGCTGTGTTCTGGGAGTGTTTCCTAACTCCACAAGGAGCAGCTGTCCAAGAAACTGGCTTCCCGGGGAAGTCCGTGGGCAACCCACAGTGCACCTTACTGTTATTGTACTGTCACCTAATGAACCTTGAGCAAAGCCGACATTAACCACTAAACCTGGGTTTTGGTAAGCTCTGCTCTGACAATGGAATGAGAAATCATATTTAAACTCATGCATGCAGTCCCAAATAAAGTAGATTAGGATCATCATAACCTTATGTAAGGTCTGTGAACACAAACACTTAAATTGCTAAATTTCGCTCCTGCTTACTCTTCATTGAAAGCCCCAGGAGTCCCTGGGCTTGGATTTACTCTTTGCAAGTCCTTGTTACTATATTTGGAAAAAATATTTGTCTTTCTGTCGAGATGATGGCAATCTTCATAGAAGACTAAAGAAGCTGGATAATTGTAAAAGTCATTTATTGCATGGTTAAATCAGTCTCATGAAGGCAGAGTCATTACAATACGTGCCATTATGCAGAAAGCGTTCTAGCAATAGAGGCCCCAGGTCCCAAGCAGAAGTGGCAGCAGATTAGCAACAGCAGCAGCAACTGCAGCATCGGTCCATGATCTGTGTGCTCTCTCGTGTTCTCAAAGCAGTGCATCTTTATTCTATTTTACCCAATCAGGTACAAACATGATTATACTACTGTCTTGCTGGACCTATCCAAACCTAACATTGATGTGTGAAAGTGGTCGTAATTTCTTACACAAATTCTATGTACATAGTTCTATATGTTCCATCTAGGAATGCTAACAATGCCACATTATGTTTTCGTTACGTCTAGAACTTAGTTAACTTTGTAAAAGGTAATGCTAGTGAATTTTAACTAGACTTTAGGGCTTTTTCTTACTAATACAGTATCTTATTTGTTTAAGGCACTTAAAATATTCTCTACTTATTTAAAACTAAACTTACATTTCTACCTCATGTGTGCGTGGATTTCTAAATTTTAGTTTCTCTGAAGGTTTTATTTCAGCCCATACATTTCTGAGTGCTTCTGAGCCTGTGTGAATGAGGCCCAAGGGGATTTGTATCCCAACATCTTTCTAACTGTTCACTAAAGAAATTTAGATGTTTTATGTAAAGTCCTTATAAGGCAAATGATTTTTTCCACAGAAAATGGAGTAGCAAATTTCAGGAAACTGGTATGCCAAAGAAATTGAGAATGTTGATGGTATGAGTTCTGATGAAAATCAAAAAGAAAACATGAAAACAGCTGCAGTCTGACTATAGCTGGTCTATAGCTGCACATGTAATTTGCCTTAACAGATACCAACTGGACCAGCCTAGTTCATTACAAGTTAGAAGTAAACAAGTACCCAGGTATGAAAATGATTGGCTGAATTCAAGCTCAAACAAGGGGACCCCTGCCAATCCCTATGAATCATGGATGCACATATGTCATTGGTCAAGTGAGCTGGGTGGTATTAAGATCACAACCAATTGTGTTTGTAAGCTCAGGAAATTCAAAGCCCTGATATAAGCAGCTGCCCCTCAATAAACATTGGCTGCTGCTGCATGATCTTGGTGTGTGCTTGTCGCATTTGTCTCTGTCATCAAGGCAACAGCAGTCTGTGTCCTTTTCATTTTGCCATAGCTAAAATGGATGGAGATTAAATGACAACTAGGGCAGGGAGGGCTTGTCTGCTGTCAAGTTAAAAAAGAAAAGAATGAAGGTCACTAATGTATATGACCATAACTTTTGCCAGTGGTTTATGTTCAAACATTTAGTGTCATGTTTTGAACTCACTGGAAATGTGGCTCTAAAGAAGATCTCAGTACTCGAAAATATGTGTGATGTGCCTGGTGTTGTGTAGGAAATCTGTGTTTACATCCAGTTTCCTTTGAAATCCAAAGAAACATTTATACCATAGAATTCCTACTGGGTTCTTGCAGGTCAGAAAAAAATAGTAACGTTTAACTGAATTTCACCCCTGATACCATTATTTTTGACAAATACATATTTAGTGATTCCTGAAGGCAACACCTCTCTTACTTTTCCTGGCTTCTCTTCCTTGAAACACTGTTGAAGAACAGGATACTCTACTGCTATAGATATGGTTTGGTCAAATCCCAGTGGGATAAGGCATCTTTGTAGCAAATGGAGGAAGAATGAGGCAGAAATTATTACATACTGCTAAAAGCAAGGGCTACTGGTTTGGATAAATGAAAGTTAGAGCTGTTAATAGCCGAGGGGGCACCTCTAATTTAAGCTTTGAGAAGACGATAAACCAGAGGGAAGTTATTTTGAAGCAAACAAACAAATCTGGTAACAGAATATTTGAGAAATATTTTAAACTACTTATCATTCAGGTGTGCAGAATAGATGTTATGGGTTGACACAGTTTGGTTTTTTGCTTGAAAGAGGGTGTGGGGTATTACTCTGCCAGGACCTAAATCTGCTTTAGAAAAGTTGAACACCTATTAGAGGCTAGTGTTTGGCTGTTGGCAGGTAGTTTAACCACTAGGAAAACAGGATGTGACTTTTGTTAATACTCTATAAAAGCTGAGAGGGCGGAGCAACTGCTCTCTTTCTCTCTTGGTGAGCAACCAGGTAACACCTCGTGGCGGCTGCCACGAGGGGCTGGGCCGGGCCCGGCTGGGCCCCAGGGAGCCACTGGCCCTGAGGGGGAGTGGCCCCAGCCATGAGACCGAGGGGTGGAAAAGGAGGCACCCAGCAGCCTTCCCACACCACCAGCGTGGTTTGGAGGAGTTTGCAGCTCCTGCCAGCAGAGGCCACATGGTCACCGCAGGCCTGGGCACAAGTAACTCTTTTTCTTGCCAGCAGATGATCTTTCAGGCACTGAGAGTTTCTTCCCGGAGTGAAGACAAGATAAAGTAATGGAACCATGAAGAAGAGAGAGCAGGAAATTGAGTCAGTGAAGGGAGAGTGAAAAGACTATAAGAGGCAAAGGAAAAGGAGTGGCCTAATTCAGCTAGACATTTTTCGAGTAATCACTGGAGAATGGAATGTTTTTTTTCCTGTAACATATAGATGCTGTTTAAGGGGGATGTAAAGTGCTAGTAGAAGTGATAATGAAATTTTCTTTGTGCTCCTAGGGGAAAAAAAGATTTTGAGTTTTAAGATGTAGATGATTTTGAAAACAGGGTAAAAAGGAGATTTTGAGTTTTGAGATGAAGATAATTTTGGAAACAAGGAAAAAGAGAATCTTTGCTTTATACTAGAAGAGACATCCTTAAACAGTACCCCTAATAAGCAGTTTATAACCCATACACAGTGTTGGAAAAGCTGCTAATGGGTAAGATGGCACAGTTTGCAAAGGCTCTTTTCAGGCCGTTGCAGGTGAGTGGCATAAAAGCCACCCGAGGACTGTTCCTCATGTGACCATGTCTCCATGGGACTCAAAAAGACTCCTTTCCTAAAGAACTGATGGAAGATTATTTTTGTATGGTAAAACTGACTGAAGTTACAGGTTTTGTCTTTCTCCATGTTGTGTGTAGGAAAGTGAATACTTGTGGGGGGAAGACAAGGATGGTCTGAAAGTTTCATTTGTTGTTTAGTTTGGTTTTTTTTCTCTTATTTTCTTAATGTGTGTAAATAATCTTTTGTAATTTTAAAGTAAGCCTGTTTTGCTTTTTGAACTCTCCTAGTCATATATATAAAATTGCAAACACTAAACCCCAACAATAATTAGTGCATTGGCCAAAAAACGAACAAAAAATTAGCGAACATGAAACCACTACATATTTTAGTGTTTCTGCCCAGTTATCAAACTAAAACCTTGACAGATGTCTAATCTCTCCCACTGCCATGGCTAAAGATTTAGAGGATTTCGCACAAACCTTTAATGAGTCTTTAAAGACCTCCAATCTAGTGAATGGCAAAGGATTTGTGGCAGGAGAAAAAGAAATGATTTCCACCAGGTTTCCCAAATCGGGGTTATTGGTGGACAAGACATCAGGACAGGACAGTTGGGCACACATGTTGCTTGTCCCCTTCACCCCAACCTCTTCATTCAAGGCCTCAGGAAGTTTAACAAAGACAAGCTTGCTTGTGGGATAGAATCATGGAATGGTTTGGGTTGGGGGGAACTTTAGTGCTCATCTTCCACCAGCTGCCATGGGCAGGGACACCTTCCACTATCTCAGACTGCTCAGAGCTCCATCTAACCTGGCTTTGCACACTTCCAGGGATCCAGGAGCAGCCACAGCAAAGAAAATTCAAGTTGGACACAGAAGAAAACTTGTCACCATGAAAACTTGCTTGGAGTAGGACCCAGACAGCTCAGGCAATTTTCTATCCCCAGAGCTTTTCAAAACTTGTCTGGGCAATGCCCTGGATAACACCACTCTGCTTTGAAGCTGCTTCTGCTTTGAGTGGGACGTTGGACTGGATCATTGCTGGAACCTCCTTCCAGCATAAATTTTCCTCCAGTTCTAAGTGAGCAACATCAGTGACTCCATGGGCTTTGATTTCAAAAGGGGTCAGTATTTATAGGCTGCTGAGGGCTGATTTGATCCCTCTCTCAGCAGACAACAAAGAATTTTATGGAAAATCTTCTCATTTAAATTATGAGTTGCATCTATCCCAGCATGGTCAATGTCGTTAAATCTAATTAATGAAATTTTACTGGGGAGCTTTAAGAGAATATGGCAAATGAGATTTTTTTCTAATATCCTCTATAGAAATCTCATGTTTATTTCCATCATAGTGAAGGTTATAAAAAGTGACAGGTAGTGAAAACATATCAGCCTTGCACTTATTTTTCAGTGCATCATCTTATTCAGGCTAATGAACTATTAAGGTTTGGTTGTAGGATAGTTTTGTTATCATTGTCCACATTTTTGAAATATCCACATAAGCTTTTATCCAGGACTGCTTTTGCTCTTCCCTTTGACTTTAAAACTGTCTTTGCCTCAGTCAGTGTTGTGCTGCTGGTGGTTTGGCAGCTTCAAGCATCCCTAATCCTTTCCCCATTTTTTTCAAAAATGTTAGCATTGATTTATTTATTTACTTTTAAGACATTTGGAATCTCAGTCTTCCCTTAAATTCTTCATTTTACTTCTCCATAGATGGATTTTCTTCTTGTATGTCAGCTTGTAATACTGCTAATGTGCTGTTCAGTTTCCTCCGAGGTTCCCTTATTATTATGTCTTTGCTACTGTGTTTTGCTATGATAGAACTCCAGGCAAGCCCAGTAATGCATTTTTTGGGTAGTTTGTTTTCTTTTTATACTGACAATCTTAAAATTTGGAACCAATAGACCAGTTGGTGCAATGCCTCATGAATGCTCACATGAGTTATTCCACAATAAAAGAGCAATATTCCTTCATTTTTGTCTTGTCACATCTTGCATTTCTTATTAATGTTCTACTATGATACATGTAAATTATTACAGTTCACTGTTCAAATGCCAGTCATTTCTTGTAGTTAATTTTGAATAATTATATATAACTTATCTTGGGGTGAAAAAAAGAGAGTTCTATCTATAAATCAGACCAGACACAGTGGCCTAAAAATACCACTGGTAAATTGTGACTTTCTCCAGTCAATGTGCAGTACTTACATTGCTGTTCAGAAGTGTAATCGTTTCTGTTGATACTGCACAAAATATAATATTTGTTTTCTGTCTCCACAGTCTGAGGATGATTTTTCTTTTGCTGTGTCTGCATATTTTAGACACAGATCTTCCAAGAAAAGCAGAATAATGCAGTTGCAAGAGAAGATAATTTGCTAAGTGCATTAAATAAATTTTTAAAAAGTGCCAAATAATATCCAAGTTCAGGATTTGTGACTAGAATCAAACAACTTACATTACTGTGATCTCTATCAAAATAAATATTTAATAAGCAAAGCTAAGTCAAGCATTTCTAAATATACCTTTGGGCTTTTTATTTCCTCTGGGAAAGAGAAAAGGGTTTGGCAAGAGTTCTCAAATGGATAACTAAACAGTGTCTTCTTTGAGTGCCAAGTGCAGCCTAAGGGGCTTGGCCAAAATGATTGAAACAGATCCTGGGGGAGCAGGAAGATAAGGCAGTCCTTCTTGGCCCCTGCTTGAAGGGGGAGCTTTCCTTAGTGACTGGGAAGAAAACTAACTGATGGTTTGGTTGTTGAGCTTGAGGTTTTTAGTTTCTCTTCATATTATTTGAAACTTTCTGGAATCCACAGAGTCCATGTGAATCTCAAATTGCCTCGGGCAGGGGGGGGACATAAAGAGAGGAAATGTTATAGGAGTTTGAAACATTTATTTTAAACTTTTTTTTATTAATGAAAAGGAAACCCCCAAACTTTTCTTTTTACATTTCATATTTGATTCCAGTGTGATGATGAGTGTGGAGAGCAAATTGTAATGTGTCAATTGATATAAATGATGGCAGTAAATGTGGTCTTAACTGGTTTGTCTTGGATGATGCCACTGTGCATGGGGTTATTGCCTGCTGACATCATCTATGGTCAAAGGTAGATACTTTAGAGAAACTTTACAAAATTCACTACAAAAACCCTTTAAAAAATTCGCACTACTCTGTATAGTGAAATGATTTCTACTTCTTTCCTGTAAGATTTTCATATAAAGGATGGGCAGTATTTATAAATCAGTGTTAACAGAAGGCATTTGTGTGATGCTTTTGAATAAAGGTGGAGGACAAATTGAGAAATGCTCTCACATATGAAGAATTGTTTTATTTGGGTTTTAAATTCTGCATCTGCTACAGGAAAACTCTGAGACATCCTGTGGAAGTAGATTTGTTAAAACTGGCAAATCAGGACAACAAGGACTGTAGCTGCTATTATTTGTATTATTTTTACACCTTCATTTTCTATTGTTCCCTCTCTGATAGTAATAAACAGAGGAAAAAAACCCCCAAACACTTTAGGAGAGACAAGACTGAATGGAAGTTAGGATTAATATAGTTGATTTACATAATGTTAACATTTTAAAACAAATGTGGGCTCTGTATTCTCTGCTAGAAAGCAGCCAAAAAACAGAAGCCTTTTTATTGTACCCTTGACATGAATTGCTTCCCCCAGTACTTCATATGTCAAGGAGTATTTATGTCTGAAACCTCCCACTGTGATGTGGCAGTTGAGAAGTCTCTATTTAAAAAAAAAAGAAAAAAGAAAAATTTTGCAATCTCATTGATTGAATTTCATTTGCTATCTTTACTGTGCTGTTCACACCACTCTATTTTCTTTCAGTGTATATTCTTATTGTCTAGACTTAGATGGAAAGAGAAACTTGGACCAGTTTGGATGTAAAAGGAGCTTTTCTTGGCCATACTCTGTGCCCTGGTGATGGAGGAATTGCCTTGATGCTCATCCCTTTTCTTTGGATTGGCTTGCACTTGGAGGAGGTGTTCCTTATCCTCTGGGGAAATCAGGAATACACTACGACTGCAGCAGTTGTGTCTTCCCCCTCTAGCCTCAAAGTTCATCCCTGCTGTTTCCCTAAAGGCTGATCCACTGGCACAATGAAAACACAGAACTTCAAGGTTAAAGACGGAGGAAGTCCTTTGGTTTAAATTTTAATATTAATCTAGGAGAAGAACTAAGACATCTATAATGCAGGGAGAAATTGGAAAAGCTTTCTTGCATGTGCTCATTAATGCTGTTTCGACTGAAGAAGAAATTTGTCACAGAGACAGAGATAAAACCTTCACCACATTTTATCCTTGTTTCAAAGGCTCCTTATCTCAATAGAGGATAATCTCTGGTAATATTTATATGGTGAATCAACAGGTTTAACAAATGAATGGTCTTATAATTAGTCCAAATATTACAGAATTAATATTGCTTGATTTTTTTTTTTAACATATCTATCCAGCTGTTCAAAAAATTTATTTGGCTGGTTTAAAAATTCATTTGTGTTGGATTTATGTAGAATTCTGCGCAGGTGAGGACACAAGCCAAAAATGGTTGCAGGAACAACAATTTTAGATAAAAACTGAGAATGGAAGCAGAATATGAATTTTAAGTTGTAGCAACCAGAGGAAAAAATTAGATATCCTCAGCAGAAACAAGATTCTAATTGATTTAGAGACAGAAATATAATATGAACAAATGCTTTATCAAATTAGCTCACATTTATAACGTCAGAAAAGAAATAATAAAAAGGACTCGTTAAATAACACTGGTATAAGGACCACAAATTTGCTGCAGAAAGAAACCAGATTAGGAGAATAAATTAGAGAACACTGTGATCTAATCTTGCATTTGGCAAGTGTGGGGAAATTTGTCACCTAAACTTCCTTTAAAACTAATTCAACTGTACATAGCTGCAATAAGGCATCAGGGAACAGTCAGAAAAAAATATAAATAGGCTGTTTTGCCTTCATTTAAGGTAAGTAAGGATCATTTTTTTATCATTCATACTTATAGAAAACAGCATAAGGGATGGAATGATTGATTTGAGTTGGCTCAAATCAAAACCCAAGAAGGTGACCTGGGCAGGGCTTTTCAACTATGCTTTTAATTTGGACTTGAAGCCAAGTTTCACAGGATTTTAGCTTGGGGGTTTCCCTGTCAGAAAATAAAAGCAGTGTGAGCATGAACAGAATAAAAAAGTAAAAATAACATTTATTGACAGTGGTGAGTTAGTTAAATTCTAATGAATATTATGAAATTTGTCTAATTTTCAAATTTCCTGCAGAATTGAGCCTCATCTAAACAATTTATTCATCTGAAGACACAGGAAAACTCCTTCTGTCCAAGCTCACAATGCCTAAGTTCTTGCTGCTGGTGGCAGAGAATAGAAAGAAAGAAACAATGCCTTGGTTTTTTTAAGACTACTTGTAATATTGCATTTTATCTTACAAGTTAGAATTGAAAGCAAAGTATTTCTGCAACCCGAATTCTTATATATAAAATTGATGGGATCTTATTGCTTCCATGTATGTGTTTGATGATTATTATTGCTTTTATAAATAAATATTAGTATATAAAATGACAGATTCCCTTAGAGTACATAAAGTTTATAACATTTCACACTGTCATTACAATAACTGTCAAAATAATATCTTCACATTTCTATTCCCTTCTCATTACCATCTTCAGTGATACTTTGAATTTTAGAGCCTCATATATTCAAAGAATTAGGGAGATACACTATACACTGTGACCTTTCAATATTCCATAACTGCATTGCTGAAAATTTTGCTTATCTTCCTTGTTTACTGCTCTTCTCTTTCCCATATTGTTAATTGTGTGAAGAAGAGTTGAAATGGGTGACCTTTCCATTGGCCAAAAGATACATCAAACTTACATAGCACAGTGTACTTAACAAGATGTTCTCTTTCCTTAGAACAGGTAATACAGAATATTTTTGCGATTCTGTGAAAATGAAGTGCATGCGAAGAAGAGCATTCTGTTTCAAAAACATTCTCATTGATGATAAAAAGAATAATATCTGTAATACATCATTTTCAGAAGGTCCAACTTCCTGTATCATAGGCATTTAATGACATTCCTGACACTTAATTTGTGTGACAGCTTCAGCTGGTCTACAGCCCCACAGATAATTTGGCCACTACAGACACCAACTCGACCAGCCTAGCTCATTAGAGAATAAAAGTAAACAAGTGCCCGGGTATGTTAATGATGGGTTGGATTCAAACTCAAACAGGGGACTCCAGCCAATCCCTTTGAACCATGAATGCAGCCATATCATTGGCCAGTGAGCTGGGCGAAGTTAAGACCCTTAGCCAATCACATTTGTAAGCAAATTTGAAGCCCCTATAAAAGGGAGTGCCCAACAATAAAACCTTGGCTGTTGCTGCATGATCTTGGAGTGTTCTTGTTGCATTCCTGTCTCCAACATCAGTGGCAAATTTGGGAGATTTTTGACTCCAAGCCTCTTTTGAATTCAAGTATATTTTGCTGCCTGGGTCGTACTTGTAGTAATGTTCCTCTATTTGTTTTGATATTGAAATGAGAATGGAGAACCATCCTCAGTGCATGTATCTTATTCAGCAGTACTGAGAGCAGCAGGGTCATATTTTCCATCCCACTAATCCTTTAGGGTTAGTGACTTGGAAGCATTCCGTAAATGCTAAAGGTCTGTTAGCCTTAGACTTGGGAAAAAATTGCCTTTTATCTGCTTATTCTCCTTGTGCTGTGCACTTTGATGATACTGAGTATGTGGAACCTCAGCCCAGACTGGTGGGGATTGTGTTTGGTTTTTTTAATTGTAATTTTTCAGTGTTAAAAGGAGTGGAAAGGGTATAGAGGGGAAAGAAAAGCCTTTCAGAAAAGGGGTGAAAGGAGGACTTATACTGTCTGCATAATCTTGAAAAGGAGCAGGGAGAGTTTATGTCTTGGTTTTCATGAGGGATGGCAAACTGAGCACACTTTGCTGAACCACCCTCTTGGCCACCCTGCATGGTGAGAGTGTCTACAGTGGTGTAAAGAAATCATATATTTTTGATCATTGTCATCATGAGACCCCACCTGGAGCACCAAGGACACTTCTGGTGCCCTCAACATAAGAAGGACATGAAACTGTTGGAGCAAGCCCAGAGGAGGCCATGGAGGTGTTGAGGGGACTGGAGCACCTCCCCTGTGGACCCAAGATGGGAGAGCTGGGACTGCTCAGCCTGGAGAGGAGAAGCTTGTGTGGAGACCTGAGAGCTTTTTCCAGGGTCTGAGGGGCTGCAGGGAACACAGGGAGGGAAATTCCTCAGGAACTGGAATGACAGGACAAGGCCAATGGGTACAAACTGACAGAGGGGAAATTTACATTGGATTTTGGGCAGGAATTGTTCCCTGGGAGGGTGGGCAGGGCCTGGCACAGGGTGCCCAGAGAAGCTTTTGGCTGTGCCTGGATGCCTGGAAGTGTCCAAGGCCAGGTTGGGTGGGGCTTGGAGCAACCTGGGATAGTGAAAAGTGTCTCAAATAGAGACATGGCATCAGAAATTTTAAATTCCATGTCTCATATTGTGAGAATTTTACAATATTTGTTAGGTGCATTTGCAGCAGCAGCAAGAGAGTACTGATAAAAAAGGCAAGAACCAAGTTCTCAAAATTATCTTTGATAGTTTAAGCTGTCTGACTCAGCGATAAGCTGCCTTTTTCCCTAAAGTCTGGGAATACTCCCAGATTTGACGGAATTAGTGGCACACGTGGCTACTGTGCTCAGCTGCTGGAAGGAAGAATGCTGGTGAACCAGCATGCTGTGAATTCTGGTTTTCATCTTGGATTTCTTTTGCAATTGTCTTTTCCAACTAGAAGTTTAGCATTTTAGATGTGATTTTCAAATACTTTGTACATGATCCATAACAATTCAAAAAAATTTTTTGGTAAGGCATAAACTCAAATAATGGGAAAAAATATGTGCCAGCCATAGACTATAGCAAGAACTTAAAGGTTTGCTCCTTACAGCCTGTTCTCCTTCACCTTTAATGGGATGCAGCAGTGACGGTGCCCACAGCATTCCTGGAGCTGCCATCAAGGCAGATGCCATTTGAGATGCCACCCATTCGTCCAGACTGAGCTTCCAGGCTGTTACAGACATTCCTTATCCATTCTCTGAGCAGCATCTGCAGCCCTTGTGTGGGTAAAGACAATAAAGAGAGCATTTAGGATGGGCAGCTTCTGTGGGAATCCATCAAGAGGGGAGATTCCTGTCTGTTCCAATGATGAAATTGTTTTTGAACTCACGCAAGTCTTTCTTTAGAGCCAGACTGGAGCAGTTCCTTCTGTTAGAACACAGATACTTTCATTTTCAGGCATCATCTGAGATACATATATGTGTATACTACAAAAACTTACGCAGGTTCCCTATTTAATACTGATTCTAAAGGACTGTAATTTCACATGTATCTTCTTTGTGATATTTTGAGGGCTTAATTTCTATGTCATGGCAATGCTTATCAGCAAGCACTGAAAAGTTTTAATTACTTTGTGCTTTGGTTGGTTATGTATGCATGCAAAATTTAACTATTTCCCCAGAAGCAAATAAAGTTCACATTTATTATGTTACATAAAAGTTATGGAATGATTAAGCTAAAGGCTGTCTTACTTGGGATTTAGCTCATATAAATGATGCATAAAATTAATCTCAGAAAAATATTTCATATGAAAGTGTTCCATGAGAAAGAAGCATTAGGATCTTCTCAGAAGGATTTTTTTATAGGAAATGTATCTTATGGTAGTGAGATACAGGTATAATATGTAAACCAACAGCATTGTAGTGGGGCCTGAATTTCTCAAATTAAACTAATCAAACAAAATTGTCATCAAGAAGAATGAGAAATTCAGAAGTGTAAAAGAAGACAGAATTAAAAACAAGAAGACATGAAAATATTGGGTGATGAAAATATCAGGAAATTTGAATAGAAATTTGTGAAATTGGAGTAAGATGCAGGTAATAAGAAAAGACAAGAGGAAAAATCAAAAAGAACCAAGTTCTCAAAATTATCTTTGATAATTTAAGCAATCAAGTTTTACTATTGCAATGATATTTGCAGTCTGTTGCCTGTTCAAAGCAACTTAAGTTCCTTCTGCCTCGGGTTAGTGTTACACCACTGACTGTCAGAGGATCAAATACTGCCAACTATTTTCCAAGACAATTTATTGATAAAACTGAGAATTCCTTACATGAGCGATGTGAAGACAGAAGCATTATTCTGTATGTAAGTGCTACATTAAGAATCCCACAGGTTAATAGTTAAAGCCACATGTTAAACACTTTGATTGGTTTGATGGACAAAGTCATGAAAGTGGATGAGTGAAGAATACAGGAAATGAAGGGGATCAAAGTAGTTTCAGGATTATATCCTGTGCCTCATGCTACTGCCCGGAACACCATCCTGGGCCTGGAAAAGCAAGTCCTGTGGAGGCATGGTACCCCTGAGAGGATTGAGTCTGACAATGGCACCCATTTCAAGAATAGCCTTATAAACACCTGGGCTAGAGAGCATGGCATTGAGTGGGTGTACCATATTCCTTATCATGCACCAGCAGCTGGGAAAGTTGAACGGTGCAATGGCCTGCTTAAAACCACCTTGAAGGCACTGGGTGGGGGGACTTTCAAGGACTGGGAGATTAATCTAGCAAAGGCCACATGGTTAGTGAACACTTGAGGTTCCACCAACCGAGCAGGCCCTGCCCAATCTAAGCCCTTGCAAACAACAGATGGAGATAAAGTTCCAGTGGTACACATGAGGGGTATGCTGGGAAAAACTGTTTGGGTTAATTCTGCCTTCAGTAAAGACAATGCCATCCGTGGGGTTNGGCCGGCCCTGCCCCACCGCCGCTGTTCTCTCCGGCACTGCCCTGCCCTGCCGGGACATCCCCGCCCTTCCAGCTGCCACCTGCCGAGCTGGTCTCACCCACCAGCCCGGGATTTCTCCACCGTTCCAGCTTGGTGCTCTCGAGAGATCAGGCTGCTTCGGGTTTTGTGAAACAAACTCCCTCGAGGTTTTTTCTGTTCTATTTCATTATCAGTGCTGTAGTTGTTGTGGTTTGTTAGCATTGTTATAAATACTAGCAAAGAACTATTGTCCCTACCCCATAACTCTGCCTGAAAGCCCCTTTAATTTCCTAAATTACAATAATTTGGAGGGAGGGGGCTTGAATTCTACATTTCCTAAGGAGGTCTTGCCCCTCCTTAGCAGATAACCTGTCTTTCAAACCAAGACACCTTATAAATGGGTACCTGGGAAACCCAGTTAACCCAGTGAGGAGGCTGAAGCTGTATTTGGGATGACTTTGGGGCTGGAACACAGCTCCTCATTGCAGTGTCTCATCAGCTTCACAAGCTCCTTGTTCCAAAGGTAGGGAATGTGAGGACTCAAATTCTACCACACCCTAGAAAGGAAGACTTTCCAGTGGTCATTTCTACATAAAGAAAGAAGATCCTCTGAGTCCCCAAACCTCCTGGTGTAGAAAGTAAAATTATTTTCAGCTTTGTCTCTCCTGGAGGTATCACATCTTTGTCTCTGTTGAAATGCAAACTACACATTTTGAAGTCCAGGCCTCATGGATAAATCTGACTTTCATGGCAAATGGAGAAGAATTTGATTGTAGGAAAGATCTGAGTTTCAGAATTCTGCCTGAAATTTGGGCAGTGTTCTCAGAAATACTTATATTCTCCCATCACAGATTTTGAAGGTTTGGAAGAAATCACACACTTTTTATTTAAAGCTTAAATGGCAAGTCGCCAACTCTGAAAATTTGCTCCATCAGGTGATATGAAAATTAATTTCAGAAAGTTCAGAGAATGTCATGGAGGAAATCTTTAATAACACAATGTGTGTGCTTACTTGATATAAACAAAAATGCTGTGAGAAAGAAAGGAAATATTCGTGTACTCAGTCATTCTGATTTTATCTAAGCTTTATTAATATCTACAAAAAGGCAATATTAAATAATAACATTATTTAGTTAATGAAAGCTCCATGAAGAAACTGCAATCCTCTGTTGTAACATCAGTATATTGGCAGGAAACCTCTGCTTTCTCAGTTGGATGTCACTAATTAATATCTTGCTGTCTAATTAGCTTCTTTCCTTCTCATTGGAATATTGATTTCTGAAACAAATGTCCATGTTGCCAGCATGTGCTGTTTTCCAGCAGAACTCAACATCTGGCTGCCCACCAATTAACATAAAATAGGGAGAAACTGCTGAGTTTATTAGGAACACCAGAAACTCTAGGAGGTACAAGCATTAAATAGATGTTGATTTATCATTGTCTTCAACATGCCAAGGGATCAAGGTTGACCTCTCTGAAATTTATGTGAATGTCAGTAGGATAATGGGCTTATTGTAACATTTCTTTAATTTTAATATTTTTAAAATTATGTTTTCTAGGAAACTTTGAAGGAAAAATATTGTCATCCAAGAAATTGGGCTACATTCAAAAGGAAATATCTACAATGAAAAGGAAATTCTAAGGAATACATAAGAAAAATAACATTGTTAAGTTTTAGAAGACCTTTTTCTTATGGGGCAGATGTTACCCAAAAACATCTTCAAAGAGGCTGGGGGTACATTTGAGCAAAGGGAATATGGAGTTCATGTAAATACTACAGTTTTTCAGACACTTCTGTTGTTGTTTAAGTGTCTCTTACTGTTTTCTCCTCCCAGGCCTCCAGACAGCTCTGCCTCAGGGGACACCTCTGTCCCCTCTGTCCCTGTGGGACACCCTCCTCCCTCCTTGGTCCACACAAGAGAGCAGAGATGGGCACGGCAGCAGCCAGTGTGGACCAAGGGTGTTTGTGCCAATCAGCTTTACCAGATTTCCATGTAGTTTTTCCTTTTTTTTATCACAGACATGCTAAATGGCAGTAGCTGGAACATGACCATCTAATCCATGGAAGTTATTTCCAGCTGCCATGAATACAGAGATGAGTGCAGTTTCTGGTTCTGGATGTTTCCAGGGGTTGTGAGTATTGCACACCTCAGGACTGGGGAAATGGTAACAATGCTAGGAAACCTTTTTGATTAATAAAAAAAATAATAGGGCCCTTAAAAATGCTGAAATTTCCCATTTCACTAATACCAAGGTCTTGTCATATGTTAAGATCCTGTCCTAAGTTGAATTCTGTCCAGTGTAAGGCAGCAATGGCAACGTTGTTTGACCTGAAGATGAAGGGTTGGTCTGTGAGAATCATGGAACCATTTGGGCTGGGAGGGACCTTAAATCCCATCCCATTCCACCCCTGCCAAGGGCAGGGACACCTTCCACCATCCCAGGCTGCTCAAAGCCCCAACTTGGCCTTGGACACTACCAGGGACCCAGGGGCAGCCACAGCTTCTCTGGGCACCCTGTGCCAGGGCCTGCCCACCTTCCCAGGGAACAATTCCTTCCCGATATCCCATCTCACCCTGCCCTCTGGCAGTGAGACCCATTCCCCCTTTTCCTGTCACTTCATGCCCTCATAAATCATCTCTCTAAGGAAGTTTCATCTCCAAGCCTTAGGAACTAGTCTTGGATGACCCTTCCAGTGCTTCTGAGATAATGTGATGTGCAGGACACAAAACTTCAGTGTGCTAGAAATTATTAAAGCTCTTTTTTCTTTTTTTTTTTTTAATGGAAAATTTCCTGGATCTCCAAATGCTGTTGTAAATATCATTTTACATAAGCACATTAATGATCAAATATTAGATTACCCTTTTGTGATATTTTCTCAGCTTTAATTTTTATTTAATTGAAACTATTAGTAGGTCTGTAACATTTAGAAAAATGTCTACTGTAAGGTCAGGTGCTGTTTATCCAAAAGTACATATTTGTCCAGCAAGCTAATATTTTTAAGACATTGTAATATTAGCCACCCTATATACATTTTCTCCGAGATTGTGCTGGGGTGAGGCTTTTAAAGCTTTTAAAAAATATTGCAAAAAATTATTACGAAGAGTTTTTTAATAATAGAATTTGCAGTCCCATAATGTTGGTTGATATAATTTTGTCAGCTTTCCAGCTGAAAGACAATTTGACTAACATTTAATATTAAGTTAGTACATTTTTTTGTAAATACTTTGTGCCTCAGTTTTCCTTTCATCATCAAATGTGCAGTTCTTATGTAGCTATTGATTCTCTTTGATTTCTTTTCTGAATATAGATTATTTTAATTAGAATCCTAAGTTAATTTCAAGATATTTAAAGAACTCATTCTAAAAAGTATCAGTCTTTAATTATATAGGGTCTAGTGCTGTTAAAACATCTTGCTCTAGTCCTTCACATGTAAAAAAAAATATAAATATAAAATGTAAATTTTGAATTGTTTAACTTGAAATTTTCTACAGATTATAGATGTGCTTTTTTTTTCTCTTTTTGCCAATACACATAAGATCAGGCCTCATTCTGTGTTCTATAAGATAGATAACCATCGTTAGCTTAGAAAGTATGCCACATCAGAAGAATTCATCAGAAATCCTGTTTTCCCAGCTAGTTATATGAAGCTCCTTGTTGAAGTCCTATAGGATGATTCTTCTGCCACACTGAGAACACTGTGAACAGTATTTATTTTTTTTTTCAGAAACAGTTTTCTACTAATATATCATAGCTGGGAAAGGATTTATTAGGTTATTTTGACTTTATCCTGACATTAGAGGATTATTGTCTGAAATTTATCATCCAGTATAGACCATAAATCTTGTCACTTTTCTAATTTTTTTTTCTTTTAAATATCAGATCTTTCAAATCCTGTTTATTTTCCCATTGCTCATAAACCATTTTCGTCAGAGATTTATAGACAGTACGTTAGATGATATTGGGAGGGAAACTATTCCTTATGAATGGGTGTAGTAAGGTTCATGTAAGTCTGAAAGATGCTCCTGGGATTCTTTCCATTGTTGGGAATAAGTGAATGGGAATTCTATATTCCCTTTTTTCACCTAGTGTGGAAATGTCTTTATGCTAATATAGACACATTTATAACTTTAACTGCTGGCATTTTAGTAGAAAAAATCCCATTATTTCCAAAAAGTAACAAGCTTGAGAAACAATGTAAATTCAGTAAAAACACATAGAATTGATTAGACATTAAAAAGTCCCTTCAAAACCCTCTTTTTTTTTTTTTTTCTTTTTTTCTTTTCCCTCTCTTTTTCAATTATTCAGGAAATCTTGTAGGCACAACTTTGCTGGAGCTCCATGAGCTGTAACTTGTCTGCTTTTGATGACTCCTCCTTGAGGGATATTTTGCTCTGGGATTCCAAATGAAAAATGTGGCTTTTAGGAGGACTGCCTTGCATATATTTTTCCTTAATTTAAATAATTTCTAGCATAAGAAGATTGCTCTCATGAGTAAAGTCTTCCTACTTCCAGCAGGAGGTATTTCTGCTTCCTGCTGAAATGAGTGGTTTTCTTTCCTTTTAAGCATGTACCAATAATTTGAGTAGAATCAGCTCCTACAGGCACATATTTGAAATATCATAATAATGTTTCTTTTGCGTCTTCATTCATTTATGCAAAATGAGAGAGAAGTTTTGGTTTTTTTTCTTTATTCTGTCTACTAGGTTATATTAAATAATATTAAAGTCTGGGAAAAACATGGAATAACCATTCATTTATCTTCTTTGTAAAGCTCCTCTAAAAGAATTAATTTCTCTTTTTAGTTGGAGGACTCTGAATTGAAGCAGCTACTGAGATTTATGTGGAACTTTGATGTTGTATTTAGAATTCTTTTCTGAAGGTTTATTTTCATGATTATACAATTTTCTGGATTCTGTTCCACCTTGTAAACCCACAAAAATCTTGAACTACGAGATGTGCCTTCATGTTAAATTGTACTTGTTATGTTGTAAGTAATTGTTGAAGGTATGTGTGCTCATAATGCTGAAACTGAAGAAAATTGGCCAGAATTTCTTTCCCCCCAAGCAGAGGTTTAAATTTTCTTTTTATCTACAAGAGAAATTAATAAGCAGCAATAATGAGCAATAATCCCTACAAATCATTGGAAAGATCATGGATAGAGTCCGGTTAATTAAGAGTAAGAGGACAACCAAGAAGGAATTGTATTTTGGGGTTTCAGAGGTGCAGGAGAGAGCTAGGGAAATTCAGGACCTCAACAGAAGCCCTAAACAAGCAATCACTGAACACTGGGTTCAAAATTCTTTCATCTGACCCTGTAGATCCTGGTGGATTGATGAAGGCTCTTTTACTCACTTATAGGTCTTCTCAACTGTCACAAAAGCCTGGGCCTACTGAAAGTTATATTGATTTCTTTGAAAGCCTCTGATTTTTTGAGTTCAGTCAACACTGCAGCCAGCAGTAGATTGGGTTTGGATTTTTGTCTTGGTTTGAAAGACAGGTATCTGCTAAGGAGAGGCAAGACCGCCTTAGAATTCAAGCCCCCTCCCTCCAAATTATTGTAATTTAGGAAATTAAAGGGGCTTTCAGGCAGAGTTATGGGGGTAGGGACAATAGTTCTTTGCTAGTATTTATAGCAATGCAAACAAACCACAACAACTACAACATTGATAATGAAACAGGACAGGAAAAAACCTCGAGGGGCTTTGTTTCACAAAACCCGAAGCAGTCTGATCTCTCGAGAGCACCAAGCTGGAACGGTGGAGAANATAAGCACCCAGTACTTAGTCTCCTAGCAACTTTATGGGGAAAAATTCTCTAAGTAAAAAGGAACAAACCTAGCCCCCAACATTTTTTTTCCCCCTTCAATTTTCAGTTCTTCTGATTTAATGAGAAGCAAACCAGAAATATGTAGATACATGTAAGCACTTTACAGATGATTTTTTAACTTCAATAAACCAGTTCCACATCTGTGCTCTCACACGTGCTGTCCCAGCCCTGAGCACACTGGGCTGTGCCTCTGACCCTTCTGATTTATGGAAGTCTGAACTTCATTTTCTGTGCTCACCAGCCTCTCTAGCTCAGCCAGCCCCATGGAAGTGAGGAGATGCCAGAGGCAGCAAAAAGGGGTTGTGATAAATGGTTGTTCAGGCATGTGCGTGTTTAGTTGAGAGAAAATGAGAGTAACTTGCCAAATTACTTGAGAAATGAAGGGTGACAATTGTGACGGGAATTTTCCAAAAAGTGAGATCTGAGTATCTTTGAACTTCTAAATGTGACGTTTCTACCAGGCAAATTAATACAAGGATAGACGTAGTGGACACATTCATAGATATGATACAATTTGGAAAAAAAATGGTATAGATTCGTAAAGAAAGTTTCTTCTGTATTTTCTGAAGAGAAATGCAGTCAAATTTTTAATGCAAAGCATGTTTGATACTTGAAATAGTATGCAATGTTAGTTTACTAATAAAGCTGTTATAAATGAAAGCCAATCAAACCGAATTTAATAATTTATAAAGATAGATTTTATTAAGTGACCGAGATACGGTCACCATTAGCCCCAACAAAGCAACAGCGTCGAGCCCGGGGTCGGCGCTGGGTGAACTCAAAGTCCCTCTCTCTCTCTGGCAGCAATCTCCCTGAGTTCACTAAGTGGTCTCAGTCCAGTTTTTATACACTTTTTCTTGCACAGGGCAGAGATTCTTCTCTTCCTTTCAGATTAAACATATTCATGTTGGTTTCCTTTCTTTACTCTGGGGTGGACAAAGACCCTTCCTGTGGGATGATGCACAGTGATGAGTCCTTCAACAGTCCTGGCTATCTTGATTATGGTTCTTTGTCCTTTGCATCCTGCTGGACAAAGCTGTTGCGGGAAGTGAACAAATGTCTGATTTGATTTACAGGACCTCGGTTTCAGGACGTATTTGCCCAGGTGTGGTGAGAATGGGCCATCTCTGGTCCCAGCCATGGTCCTTCTTATGTTAATGAGTCCCGTTTGGGTTGGGTGTAAAGTTGTGGACTCTTATCTGCTACTGTATGTCTTGTTCTTGTAGTCATATGTTAATGAGGTCTTGTTTTCCTGGCAGCCAAGTGGGATGTTGCAATTCCTGCCTGCCTCTGAGGATCCCAATACTCAAACATAACTTTATAACATATACATTTTATAATTGCATGAATTAACAAATTTTGTTTATAACAAACCCAATCATTTAAAAGTTTTGAAGTTGGTTAGTTGGCATATAAACAACACAGCAATTGCCATTTGAGTGCTGTTTTGATGCAAGGAGAGGAATATGGGAGGATTTTAGCTGTTTCCACTGTTTTTTATCTATGATTTCAGTAATTTCCAAGCACTAATTATCATTTATGTAATTTGGAAATTTTTAAGAATTTGAAGCAGTAAATCTGTTGATAGAAGTAACACTCAGTAGTGTAAGTCACTTTTACAGGGACAGATTTTGAGCCTGTTAGTCCCTATAAAGCTGTGGTACTTGTAACATGCTCCTTAATGATTACTGACATGAAAGAAATTCAAATATGGATTTATATATTGAACTTGTCAATATACAACTGGGGGGAAAATAAGGACTGGTAATACCCAGAGAGATATGCCAAAGTAACAGCAAGTTCCCTAATCTGCAGTTTACTGGTTCAATTTTTTACCAGTTGCTATGCTCTGAGGTTTTGTTCAGCTAACAGGGTAAATGGATACACTTGCCATGTAACCTAAAGAGCAGCCATGCTCTCTTCTAGTGACTGGGGCACACAAATTGCTCATGGTTTTACTAAATTTGCTTCTTTTTTACCAGCCCTGATGTCTTTCTATTAATTTATTTAAAAAATATGGATATTGATCTAATATCAATATCCAACTATGATGGACAAAAATTCTTTAACAGTTTAAAGTTAGAAAGTGTATTTTATTGCAACACAGGGCAGCATGTGAGGTAGCTCCCAAATACACACTGCAAAGATCACAGGTAATTACAAAGCTTTTCATCTACAAAAGTGTCGAATATACAAAATACAAATGCATATTCATACTTCTCTCATTTCCTCTTCTCTGCTTCGTATGTTAATTAACAAAAAGGCTATTTAAGCATGCGTAGTTTGTTCTCTGAAATGAGTTGGGGGTCCATTCTGGGGAGGGGTCACCAAAATGAGGAAGTAAAATGAGTCTTCCTCATTCTGACCCTTTTACCTTTTCAATGCATATGTGAAAAATGACTCCTTGGTAGAACTTATAGTTTCCTGTGCTCAATGGGTCCTTCAAGCATAGGAAATCTGTGACTATCTTGTGTCCTTGAGATCTATTTGCTACATTTTGTTTTCCACTACAAGCACAGCTAAACATAAACATAAAGCTGACAAGCAATGAGTTACTAGATCTGGGATAGCTTATCTAAGATCCAGCTTCTGTTAACTGCAAATAAAGCTTATCTACTTATTTCAGCTAATTCAGCAATTATGATCTTAACTTTCTTGAAATCCTTAGTTCTTCAAAATTAATGTCTCACTATGGCAATCTGTGGGATTGCTCCAAATTTATAAGAGCAGTGGAGAGAAGGCTAGATGGATTTACAATGGACAACAGTGTTCCAGTTTTCATGGAATCCCAGAATCATTAAGGTTGGAGAAGCCCTCCGAGCCCACTGAGTCCCAGCTGTGCCCCATCCCCACCCTGTCCCCAGACCAGAGAACTCAGTGACACCTCCAGCCCTTCCTGGGACACCTCCAGGGATGGACACTCCAAACCTCCCTAAGCAGCCTCTGCCAAGGCCTGAGCACCCTTTCCATGCAGAAATTCCTGCTGATTCCAACCTCAGCCTCCCCTGGCCCAGCCTGAGGCCGTTCCCTCTCCTCCTGTCCCTGTTCCCTGGGAGCACAGCTTGACCTCCCTGGCTTTCCCCTCCTGTCAGGGAGTTGTGCTGAGCCACAAGGTCCCCCCTGAGCCTCCTTTTCTCCAGGCTGAGCCCCTTTCCCAGCTCCCTCAGCTGATCCTGGGACTCCAGCCCCTTCCCAGCTCTGTTCCCTGCCCTGGACATGCTCCAGCCCTTCCAGATCTCTATGGCCAGGAGGGCTCAGAACTGGACACAGCCCTTGAGTGGCCTCAGCAGTGCCAGCAGAGAGGACAATCACTGCTCTGATCAGGATGTCACTGGCCAAATTGGATGCCATTGATTTTATTATTTATTTGTAATGTTTGTTTATTATTTATTATTATTATAATTTATTATTAATGTAGTTTTCTTATGTAATGCATGATGTATCAGTTTATTATTTATGTATTACAAGAAGGAACATGCTCATTTTCCTTTAAAAGTGTCTTTTGCTGAGAATCAGGGAAGAAGGCAACCTTTTCCCTTCACATAAAGTCCATCCTTCATTTTCACCTTGTAGTCTCATTGGCTTTTACAAGATTTAGGGGAATGGATTCATCTTGCAGATATCTGTGCAAGGTTCTGGGTCTGTTCTGTGGCTTTGCACGGTGTGAATTCTGGGGTGAACTGGGGCAAGATCTCATACCACATCAGCTGCTTGTTTTTCCCTGTTTGTCCCTGCAGTCAGTGTTGAGTCATTTATGACAATTTATCCTCCTGGCAAGAGCAGGATGGCTCGCCTCAGGTATTTGCTCTCATGTCCCAGGAAGGTGTTTTCAGGTTTGGGACATGTTGGGTTCCTGATGGAGCTCAAGAGCATCCTCTACTGCTGCTGCTGCTTCTTGACCCTTTAAATCAGTTCTGCTTCCAGGTACATTGATGTCTATTCATTGATTTTCCCCTGCTGCATTCACTACGCAAAACACTTTTTGGAGTTCTTACAGGTAGTTATTGATCATGTCTTTTCCTCCAAACTGGTAAATTTAAGATGCTTTAGGCAAAAAACAAAGTACAGTTTATGTGCTCAAGACTTATAAAATCTTATCGGTTTTTGGTTTACTGTGGATGCTTCATAATGCAGAGCGCAGAGTAAACTTGCCCTTTTAGCAGAACTTTGACATATTAATTCTGTGACTGCAGTGACACAAAAAGAGGGGTTTTGATTGTTTTAATTATCACAGTTAACCTGTGGGAGTTGACATATGGATCTATACCTAAATCACAAATATCAAAGCATATAAAAGTTACTGGTTTTGTTTGTTTGCATTTTTTGTTTTGTTTTTGTTTAGGGTTTTGGTGGTTTTTTTTCTCTTTTTTTTTTTAGTTGATTTTTTAGTCTCACTGTTTTTAAAATTATTTTAGGGGAACTTCATAGAGTCATAGAATTATTTGTATTGGGAGGGACCTTAAAGACAAAAATCTTGCAGAGACAAAATTAGAAGAAATAAGAAATCTGAAGGACATTTTTGGTATCTGGAAATTTGATGGGAAGTTAAAACATGCACATTATCTTAAGAACTGACTCATTCTTATGTGATATTGAGCAAAACTAACCTGAAATTTATTATCTTGGACATCCAATTTAATAAAAAATTGTGTTGTTCTCAAAGCATCCTAATTCTCAAATAAAAAAATAAATTTCCTAATTTTTATTTAAGATTTATGCATGTGTACGGTCGCACAATAGTGCAAGAATATACTATGGTATTGTTGATAAAAGTATTTACATAAGTATTGGTACTACTTCATATGGATTTTAAGAGAAAATTTGCTTACTTGATTAAAAAGCCAAGTAACGTAAATGTGTTTATCTATTCCCTGCCCCTTGTGAATGTGCATCTTTAATTTCCCCCTCATCCTTCTCTACCTCCCATTTCTAATAAAAACTGGTCATTGTGTCTTGGCAGAATTCAATAGCATGACGCAGAGAGCTGAATGTGCTTATTGGATCTGGCATGTGTGGTGGCTTACAAAGAAGTTGAAGCAATCTAATTCAGGATTGCCAAGGTCCCACCCTCTGGATGGTCCTGTCTGTCTTCTTTCTCCCTTGAACCAGTCTGAAGGCCTTTGCTGTTGGGCTGGTTCAAGATCCTGGTGTAAAACTCATCACTCATTTTGCTGAATTGGTTTTAAAGGGATCAACTTCCAGAGTCAGCTCAGCCAGAGCATTCCCAGAAGGTCAGGGAGGGATCCTGCCCCTGTGCCCAGCCCTGGAGGCACCTCTGGGTGCTGTGTCCAGCTCTGGATCCTCAGCACAGCAGGGACAGGAGCTCCTGGAGCTGAGGAAGGGCCTGGAGCATCTCCGTGCCTGGGAAAGGCTGAGGGAGCTGGGGCTGCTCAGCCTGGAGAGGAGCCCCAGCTGAGAGGGGCCCTCAGCCCTGGCTGTCCCTGTGTGTCCCTGTGTGTCCCTGGGTGTCCCTGTGTGTCCCTGTGTGTCCCTGTCTGCCCCTGAGTGTCCCTGTCTGTCCCTGTGTGCAGGGAGGGGCAGAGCAGGCCCAGGCTCTGCTCCAGGCCCAGCAATGGCCCCAGAGCCACGGGCAGGGGCTGAGCCCAGGAACTGTCCCTGCACAGGAGGCACAACTTGTGCCCTGGCAGTGCCCAGCCCTGAGCAGATTGTGCCCAGAGGCTGTGCAGGCTCCTCCCTGGGGATATTGCTGAGCCCTCTGCACACCCTGCTGTGCTCTGTGCTCTGCGATGGCCCTGCTGGGACAAGGAGGTGGCACCAGAGCAGCCCCTGGGGGCCCCTCCCGCCTGACCCAACCTGGGGTTCTATGCCCCTCAGTCCTGCTGAGATGACAATAATCTGGAGTGTGGGGATGTTGTGGTTTATTTTCATGTTGCCTGTATGAAGCTCTCTAATATGGTTTGTTCTTTGTACCCCCTGTATTTCCCCAGTTGGTCCTTCCCTTCTAGACCTTTCTCTTCTCCTATCAGTCATTGTAAACCCCACCTCAGGCTCCTGCCAATCTCCCTCCGGACGCTCCTTGCCTTCTGGAAAGCTCCAGCTAGGGCATTGAGTGATTGGCCGGAGTCCTGAAACCACTCCCTAAGTTCGTTCCTACTGGGCTCTGCCTTGATGGACAGGGATCCAACCCCTCCCTCGCCTTGTTCTCATTGGTTGTTGCTTAACCACTCCCCTTGTTCCCGCCTCCCTTTATAAGACAGTGCACATAGGAGTCAGTGGTTCAGTTCTGGGCTTCCTCCCTTCAATAAACCTTCTTGTTTCTTCACCCTGGCTCTGAACTCTCCCTTCTTCCACGCGGCGTCGTTCTTGGTGCCAATTGTGGGACTATAGCTAGCCCCTGGCCTAGCATCTTCAAGACAAGGACCCGACGTTACCATCTCGCCTCAGGCAACTCATTGTGGCTCCTACCTGGCCTCTGGGCTGGCCAGGGCTGGAGAACGCGGTAACAAGTAAGTGGCGCCCAATGTGCCCTTGAAGACAGGCCATTGGACCTCCACCGTGATCGTGTGGTGATCGCCGTGCTGGAGCCCTCGGACTCCACGGAGAAGGCTGTGGATTTTCCTTTTGACTTCCTTGAAGCCCTCGACGCATCACACATTGTTGGTCATTGCACCTCGCTTCTGAGAGTGCTCCCGACAAGGGATAGGCAACTCCTAGCACCCCGGAGTCTCTCCCAGTTGTGTGGATCTCCCTCCTCTCAAGTTTCTGCTACCACTCAGATGGGTAAGTTCCTCACTGCGGAACTCTTTCGGACCTTTGCCCTTTTCTCCTTGGGCTCTCCCTCTGTATTTCAGAGTTGGCTTGTCCTCTCTGAGGACCTGGTTCTAGGCTGCGCAGCCCCTGGGGGGAAGGTCGTGTGCTCCCTCGGGTTTTCCCCTGTGGTAGCGATTTTTGTTCGTTCCTTTACTCCTTTTTCATCTGTTCTTTCTCTACCCAGATTGCGTGTGTTTTTTCCACGTTTTTTTGTTTTTAGAAATGGGCAGCACCTCGGAGGGTGGACTTGGTCCCCCACCGCTCCGATTTTAAGTGTGCGTGTGTATTACATATTTGAGTTGTTAGGTTTCCTTACTTGACAGGAGAGTGAGAGGGCCACCCTCAGAATCAGCACAGGTGTAAAGCTTTCGGTGGCCCCGAAGGAAATTTATTATGGTTGTGTTCGGATTTTAGAATGTTGTAATTTTACGTTCTCCAAAGGTTTATTAGGTATCTCTTTTTACACTTCCCAGATATATCCCCTGAGGCAATCCAACAGGCCTGTTTTTGGAGTGCCGTGGATTTAAAATTTTTGGAATTGGCGAACTCAGGAGATAAAAAGGCAGCCAAATTCTATGTCTGGCCTCGACGGTTTAAATCTGCAGTCTCTTCAACAACAGGGGAAGTGCAGAAAGGGACCTATAAACCTCCCCCAGTTTTCTGAAATCCATGTCCCTCTCCCTTGACCCCAAAATCGGGAATCCTGAGGAGAGCGGCGGAGACGAGAAACTCCGCCAGCCCTGGCCCTCTTAGGATTCCTCTGTCCCCCCGCCTGGACAGTCGTGGCCAGACTGTTCAGGATCCCTGGGATAGCCCTGGCCAGGCTCCCTGGGGTTCTGCCCTTCCCCATCTTCCGGCAAGTTTTAAACCCTGTGTTTGGTGCAGTGTTGCTGCCGATGAGGAACCACAAAATGGCGCCTCGTCGGTGTGGGGACAAGATGGCACTGACCGCATGGCGCGGTGGCCATCTTGCTCCTCACTCCCCTGTTCTTCTTCCCAGAATCCCTTTCGCCCGTCCAACCCCTTCCTTTCGGAGACTCATCCCTCAAGCTTGGCCCCGCCTACGGGATGAACTCCTCCCAGCCGTCACCCCTCTCCTTGGCTCCTCCCCAAACGATCCGCCTTCTCCCAAAACACACCCCCGGCAGGTCAGAGGTGATCCTGGGCTTCCGGTTCCCACGGTCCTCCTTCCAGTTCCCACGCTGTTGGCCCGGAGGATGACACCGGGGACTCGGATGACCAGGCCCGGAACGGTGTTCCCTCCCTTGCTCCAGTAATTTACCGGAAGGCAAGAGGTGGGAACACAGTTCCAGAATGGCACCCTTTATCCCAATCTACCATCAAGGATCTAAGCAAGGCTATCCGGGAGTGCAGACGAGATAGTCCGTACTTCCGTGGACAGTTATCTGCCAGTTTAGCTGGGATAGTGGTTGTCCCAGCTGACCTCAGGCAACTTTTCAGGTGCCTCCTCAACTGGNCAAATAGGGTGGCCCAACGGTGGGAAAAGCAGAGGGCGCAGTGTAACATCTCTATTTCTGACTCTCTTTCCAGGATGGACTCTAAAGGTTCTTACCAGCGGGATCTGTCACCGGACGTGACTGAGGCTTCCTCTGGAAGCCTNCTGTTGACGGATGCCCTCCCAGGCATGTTACAGGATCCTGGGACCCACGCAGATGCTAGGGGAAACTCCATTACCCTAGAACATCTGTGTGGGGAGGGTCCCTGGGCCTTAGCCCCGACACAAGCTGCCAAAATTCCTCCCCTAGCCTTAGAAGAAATAAAAAGATTAGCTGAGTGGGCATTCTTGAGTCTTAGGCCCACAGAGCCTATCCCACCATACACTATGATTAAGCAGGGACCCCGAGAACCTTTTGTGGAATTTGTAGAGAAACTAACGAGAGCAGTTGAGTTACAGGTCCAAGATGAAAGGGTACAGGAGGATGTGCTGCAACAAATGGCATTGTCAAATGCCAATGAGCAATGTAAACAAGCCATTCTCACCCTACCAATGGACCCCAGACCTACGCTCCCAGAGATGCTCCGTGTAGTTGAAGTAAAGGTTCCACTGATGGGTCCACCTGCAACAGCCATGGGTTCTGGGCCCAGAGACAACGTACAGAAACGACATCCAGTTGTTCGAGTCGCCGTCAACAACCAGAAAGACCAGGTCATGAGGCCAAAGACGCCCAACAATCAGCGACGCCCCTTTGATAACCAAGCGAAGCCATGTATCCTCTGTGGCAGACCAGGGCATTGGTTCCGGGACTGCCCGGAGTGAAGCAAATGGGAACAATATCGAAGGGAGAGGCAGAGGGGGGATGGGGGTA
>VYXD01003405.1:8322-56601 GCA_013397195.1 Hylia prasina
GGCTGGCGCAGGTAGGGCCCGCGGGTGCCCCGGAGCGGACGGACGGACGGGCGGCGCGGCCAATCGGCAGCCGGGGCTCCGAGAGCGGCCCAATGGGGCCGGGGGGCGGCACCGCCGGGCCGCGATCGCCGGTGCCCCGAGAGAGGGGCGGCCGTGCCCGACGGGGTCCCGGTGNCATTATGCGGAGATGCAAAAACGTCACCGACAAGTACGGGACTCGGCAGTCGCGCCAGCTGCGACACCCTCCGCGCACACCCACATGCACACCCGCGAACGGCACAAGCTGCGCGTCCTGGGCTGGTTGCCCCGGGCACCAGCGGAAAGAAAGCGTGTCCCAGCCAGGACACGGCAAGGCGGGCTGCGGTCCCGGAACCAGCGTGCTGCGGCAAACTCGCAAGAGTGGGACCGGGGCCGGCTCCCCACCCGCCTTTCCTCGCCCCTACAACAGCCGGAGACCGGGCTCTCCCCAGGGCCCGCCGCCTCCGCGGAGGGGCAGAGCCCCGGGCCGGGGGCCGGCCGGCGCGGCGGGGACAGACCCACGCCCCGAGAGCGATGCTGACGCTCACCCGCGCGGCGGGAGCGCCACCGTTCCCTCGGCAGCGCGGCCGGGCCCTGGACGCGACGGTCGCAGACCGAATCTGCCGCCGCCGAACCCGACCGGCACTTCCGCTTCCCGCGCGTCCCGCCCCGCGGACGTCACTTCCAGCAACAACAGCGGACGTCAGAGCTGCCCGGGCAGGAGTCGGGGCGGCGGCGGCGGGCTCGGCCTCTCTGCCGNGGCCTGCGGGACGGGCTGTGCCTCCCCCTGCCAGCCTGGTTGCCTGGAGTTGGGGTTGAAGAGCTTTCACGTTATGGGGGGGACCAGCAGGGGTGAGGTTGCGATACAGCTGCTATGAACTAAGCTTCAGCTTCGATAGGCTTGTATCGAAGGAAGGAACGTTTTCCTGTTGGGATAATCGTGGCTGCAAAACAGCAGCTGTAGGGCTCGGTTACCATGAAGTGAAAAATGTTTATATCTAGAGTGAATGTTGGTTTTTATTTAATGAAGTGAAATCCAGTACTAATGCAGCATTAATCTAGATTACTTTTAGCATCCTGTCATGCTTGTCAACACTGCAAAAAAGAATTTATTATGCAGCAGAAAAGTAACATGAGGAGGACACAGTTAGAATTTAAATCAGACTTTTGATAGATAACAGACAGAGCTAGAGAATATCAGCGATTTATAAACAAGCTTAATGTTATTTTCACTGTGGTAGTTACTAAGACAAGCTATCAAGAGGTTTCAATTACTGGATAAAATTATGTTATTAGAAGTTTGAAAATATGCATTTGAGTGACATACTGAATCTGAAGATTGAAAATATATGTTCAAAATAATTTAAAAAATAGTTTTTGACGCCATTACTTAAAAGGCTTTGTAACAATGGGGTTGGTCATCTTTTATGATGATGAGCTCTGAAAGCATTCATCCTGGATTACTACAAAGCTGAAAGTAATTATATGATCGGGAAAATGATATGTGTTCTAACAAATGGCATATAAGCTGCTGAATAGCTACACAAATAGCAGAACTTGTGGATTTTCAGCAGCTGGATCTAGACTGGTTTAAATTCTGTCTGATTTTGTTTCTTCTGTGAAATTTCTTCAGTTTGTCCTTAATATAGCAATTTTTTTTTCTTACATTATAAATAGGCTTTTTATACTATTTGTGCGGTGATATCCTCTGTATAAGTATGTTAGTACCTTATTATCAAGGCTTTATGTTATGCTACTAGGTAAGAAAGGTTGAAAAGATACTTATTCTCTTGTTTCTGAGCACTCAAAATCCTTACTGCATTATCGTTGAAGTCGTTAAACTTTGTTTCAGTGTCAGTCACTGTGTTACCCAATACATTTTTGTTTCTCCCTATGTTTTTTAGTACTTCATTGACTCTAAATAAGGGGTTTTTTATTAAATTTTGAAGGAAGTCTGAAGATTCCAAATGTTCTGAAGTCTAAGGTTTCTTGACTTGCATGGGATATATATAGATAATATTTGCTACTCTTTGAAGAAGCCTGTTGTAAATTTTGTAGCTCTTCAAGCACGGAAACTTTTGAAAAAAAATCTTCTAGGTTTTTTTACTGGGTTTTGTTTTCAGTATTTTTTCAGTTGCCTCATGGAGACAGATTACCTGGTCAACGTAACTTTGACAAAACTCACTTTACCTGTTTAGATCAGTCCTAAAATTTTACTTATGTGCTGAGTCTGTTTTACGGATGTTTATAAATGGCTGCTAACATCTATTCTGGATTTTATGTCCAGCAGGCTCGCAGATGGGTCAAGGACTCTGGAGAATTGCTAGAAACCAGCAATTGCAACAGCAAGGATACAGTGGACAAAGCTATCTTACCAGAGAGCATGGTAGGAGGATACCTGCTAACAATGTTTCCAATGCAAGCCATCGCAAACAAGCCCAAGGAGGCATTGATATCTACCACCTGCTGAAGACAAGAAAATCTAAAGAGCAAGAAGGATTCATTAACCTGGAAATGCTGCCACCAGAGCTTAGTTTCACCATTTTGTCATACCTGAATGCTACTGATCTCTGTCTAGCATCATGTGTCTGGCAGGATCTTGCTAATGATGAGCTCCTCTGGCAGGGGTAAGCACAAAAAAAAAGAATTATCACCTGGACATAGTAAAAAGTATTAGATTTTAAAAAATTTGTCTCAGTAAGTGCTTTTTTTCTTTCTAACCTTAGCAAAAGTTTCCCAAGTTAAATGAGATTGATATAGGGGATATATATATATGTTGTTTAAAGATGTGTTGTTCTGGATTTCTAATTAGTATGGGGTATTACTGGAGATTACTGCATAGACAAGTGTGCTTGGCACAAGTATACATGTGTATTATTATACACTCAGTGTTTGAGATAGCGTGGGGTAAAAACAGGGACTTGTCTTCACTTTTGTATTAGCTTAAAGCACATCTCAGGTGTTTGTGTCATACTTCTCTGAACTTCAAACAGTTGTTCTAGTTTAAGCAAGCAAATCTATTCAGCCGAACTTCCAAGTGGAGAGGAGTGAGAACTCATCTACTACATTTGTAGCAACTTAGGTGTATCTTTTTTGGAAGATGGTTATGGAGGGAGGAAAGAAAAGATCATTTTTTTCTCAACTGAAATTTCTTCAGCCTAACACTTGAAATTCTTTAATGTATAACATATGCAGAATTTGTATGTCTGGGTCATAAATAAAGGAACATTCTTTCAGAGAAAATAGTGTAATATCAAAACGTAATTAACATATTCTTTGGTATTTTATGTTTTACAGCACTAGGAAAGACTCATTAAATTATCTTTAGAGTAGATGGTCAGCAGAACTTGTACTTCTTTCATTTTCTTCTCCCTTAACGGACAGTACTACTACCGTAGAAGTTGGGTTGCTGTTCAGGTTGTTTATTTTCTTTTCATTATGCTCTGTATCTCTTCCTCCCCTTGTCCTGCTGCATTCAAATTAAGCAGCTTCTCTTCCTCTCATGTTTTTGAACCTAGAAAAAGAATAATTCAGCATAACTTCTTAGTCACAATTGTTCTGCTGTTGGGGACTGTTACATTGATAGGAAACAGGAATTCTAGTGAAAGATACCAGTAAGCTTCTTAAGTTTATAATATGCATTGTACTGTCCTGAGTTCTTGCTATCAAACCCACCCTAAATACAAATAAATTCCCTAGACCAAAGCTTGAAGATACTAGAGCTTTTTAATTGCATGCAGTGTATATTCTTAACATGTGGGGTGGAAAGATGTATTTTCCTTGAAGTTCATTCTGGGAAACAGTTCAATCATTTTTCATTAAATCTTTCCAAATACTCACATTCATACCACATTTCTTTTGGTAATGAAAATGTGTCCTGATTTAACAAGAAATAAAAATCTCAATTTGCATAATATCTGTAAAAATTTTCACTATTTCTCACCTGTATTTAAGCTTTGGCAAGTACTGTGGTTGCAGTTCCAAACTCAGTCCAAATAAGACCCAGGTTCCAGAACTGAAAACAGAATCTTTGCCATGTCTCCAGTGACTACCTGCTGGGTCCTAAACATTGTTCCTAATTAGTTCCAGATCAGGTGTGCTGAAGCAGAACTACCAGTTCAATAAGGAATCTAGAGTGTATTGAAAGGGAATTGCAGATGGTATCATCAAAGAAACTGAGATGAGGGACAGAAAGTGATGAAACAGAGATATGGAGTCAGAGTGGAATAAAAGGGAAAGAAGCTGAAAAGTTATAGAAGATAGAGAGGGATGGGGCTGGATCTCATCATAAGGACTGGCCAACTAGGACGAGAGGAGCAAGAGTTGGGTGAAGAAGAGATGGGGAAAATGCTGAATTAATGGCATAATTTTGTGCGGTTATGGTGTCCAATTCACTGTACAACTGGAACACAAGAAAAGAAACAATATTTTAATCTGTCATAGAACTGAAGGAGAAAAGCTTGTCACTGTTCTCCAGTGTCCAGGTTCTAGGAGTGCCAGAGGTCTCTGCTGTGTGGTTGTCATTGATGCCACCTACTGGGATATGTGTTTGCGCTCAAATACACCAAAACCTCCATGAAAAGAAAACATTAATCATATAATTGAAGATTTTAGAAAAACATGGCAAAAGACTTAAAAACTGTTACAGCAACCTACTTCTAACTTTTCCTGTAGTTTTAGTATTTAGCTTTGCAGTGTTGATTACATTTTGCTTCTGTAAAATCCATGAAATTCAGAAAAGAATTTTTATAATAGATTAATTCTATTTTCATAGGTTGTGCAAATCCACTTGGGGTCACTGTTCTATATACAATAAGAATCCACCTCTAGGATTTTCTTTTAGAAAATTGTATATGCAGCTAGATGAGGGCAGTCTCACCTTTAATGCCAACCCTGATGAGGTAAGTGAACTGTTGCTGACAGTAATAAACAGTTACAATAATTGTGATTATTTTTTTATAATCATAGCCATATAAAAACGAAGTTTTAATAGGTGTTCGTTTTACTGTAGGGATGGTTAATACTGAGGTACAGCCATATTCTGGTCTTTTTTTTTTAATATTGTACCTGTGTACATCATTTACATGACTTGCCTGTTAAGTGCTCCGTACACTTCTGTGGATGCCCAGAAATTTATAACCATGTATTAACTTAGGATTGAGGCAGATACCCTAAATGAAGAGATAGTGGTGAACTGTAAGAGCATAACAATGAGCTTACATAAATAAAAATGTTAAAATGTAGAGTATGAGTTTGGTTCCACTTTAGGCAAAGCAGGATGAGGTATAAAGTCCAGTTACTTCTATGACAATCACATTTTCTTGTAGGGGATTTTTACCTATTTCCACTATTAAGGAGCAGATCTTGAAATACCAAAAAGATCTACTGCTGAACTATCCTGAAGATCAGTTTGATTTAGTTTCTGTGGGTGTTTGTTGAGCATAATCTCTCCTTATAGAATAACATAAATTTATCTTCAAAAAAAACCCTTGTCAGACTGAAAGGTTTCCATTTATATGTTCCTGTAACTAACTGGAAAAGTCAGTTTCTGCTTTAAGTCTGTCACCTTTCAAAGAAGAAAAGAGTTTGAGAGTAGACAGCTTTTGCCTGGGAGATAGACAGTTAATGCCCAAGTGACAGAGAGAGTCTTTTGTGTATAAAAACCAGTCTCCTGCTTCATGTTTCCTAGGAAAGAGTGTACACAGTATTGAACAAAAATGCTGTTAACTTCCTGCACATAGTTACATATACACATGGAAGTGGTAATTGTATAAATCCAAAGTAGAAAAAGGATTGAGATATGAAAAGAAACACTACTTTTTAAATTTAAAGCAAATTTAACTCTGCTTATATAATAGAGGGAGTGTGAACTTGTGACCATGGGGTAAAATAAATAAAGCATTTCTATGAATCATGGCAATAATGTGATTTCATTAAAGTTCTTGCTTTATCTCATATTCTGCTTGATTAAGACACCATTACTTTTATCAGTCACAAGTAGAGTATTGTGTCATTAGAAATCTGCCTTGAACTCTGATACACAGCATCGAGACATCAGCACGTGGCCACTTGAGTGATCAGTGTTGTTTTTCTGCAGGATTTTCACTAATTCAGTAATAAATGTAAAATTTTTAAATGAGATGCAGTATTTAGGTAACTTACATGTTTTCAGTAATGTATCAAGTATATTGCTAGCAGCATTGTCTGCCCAAATTTTTCTTTGTATTTCAATTTGTTTTAACATAATTTTTCACTTAACTATCTCAGTTTATAATGTGCCATTATATTTCAACGTTATTTAAAGTAATCTTGGTATGTTTAAAGCATTTGGAGCCTACAGAAAAGCCACTTAATAGAAGATTCATTATTTTTAAAGGAAATTAAAATCTGCAAATTAGAGCTAACTTAATACCTAAATTAGGTGTTAACTTTATTATGCTACTCTTGCTTCTTCATTATGGTTGTATTTTACAACAGAAGTATAAACACTGCTTCAATGAGAGACGAGAACCTCAGGGTATCTCCTAAGGGCTCTGTTCCTCTCTCCCTGTGGAGCACCGTAGCCTGGTAGGAATCATTCAGGGCCTGAGTTTCAGGAGAATTCACAAATACTATTGCTTTTACTGTTTACAACTGTGGTATTGGCAGAATTATTATTATAAGGACACTGTGACTGGAACATATGATATGACATTCCACTATTACAAATTGTGTCTCCGAATTTCCTGCCAAACTCTGCTTTACATTTGATAACAGACCTGATCAAATTACTATAAAAATAGGAATACTTACAGCCACAGGAGCAAGATTCTCCAAAGGACACCGCCCATGTCATGAAAATGGGTAACCAGGCTCCACAGCAACAGCTCCAGAGCTAGCGGTGGCTCACGGGGTAGGGAAGAGCATCTACACACTTTGTGGTAGGATTCTCTGGTTAGCCATTGTTGTGTGCATGGTATTGTGATATCTGCTGTAATTTAACGTGTTGATTGTGTGCATGAGCTTGCGTAATTCATAGCAGGTGCTCACATTCTGCTGAAAGGATGTGCGTAAACACAACACGTAATCTGAAAAAAAAGACCTCCAGTGCATGTTTGGGTTGGGTTTTTTGGGGTTTTTTTGTTGGTTGGTTGGTTTTGTTGGGTTTTTTTAACGTGGCACCGCCACTGTAGCCAAGATTTTGGAACCCATTTTTTGTTGTTTCTTTGGAGAGAGAGGATGGTTTAGTGTTAGTATTAGCACTTGAATATAAATACCATGTTTAATCTGCCTACCTGGTTTCTGCTGTATTTTACTTTAAAGAGTGTATGGTGTGTGTGAGATGTTTCTCATGCAATTCTCATTTCATCTCGTGTGCTTATGATTCAGAATTTGAAAGCAACCAGAAGTTGTTTCCCATTGTTTTGTATCCAGTTTCTAACTCTCTGCAAAGTATTTTGTCAAGTTTATTACATGGATCAATGCTATGTAGCTAAAATTGAAACTGAAGGTACAAACAAGAATCTTTTGGTCAGGAAAGAAGTTCTTTTTTTTTTTTTGTTTCATCCTTAATGGTTCTAAGTGATCTATTTAATAGCATTTATTTTTATGGACCTTCTGGAAGCTGTACTGTACCAAAACTGTCTGTCTTCAGTGAGGTCAGGATTTCCTTTACGTAGCATAATAATAATAATAAAGTACAATAAGACATTGCTTATACTAAGCCTGTCTTTTCACTCTTCTGATTGTCTCATTCTACAAGCTGCCCTTAGTTTTTGATAGGAAGGCCAGTTTTTTTTGACCCTTTTCCTGGTTATAAATTGTTAGCCACTTGTATGAAGCTACCTTACTTGACTTTTAGTTATAGATAGTCTGTAGATGATGGAATGTTTACTGTGCTGTATTTCTAAGCAAAGTTCTTTGAAACTTATCCTATTTCATAGTGATCTACTAAGCAAGCCAATTTTGAGATGCATTGATTTATCAGTCTGAAGAATATTATGTTGTGTATGTTGTGGAGGAAAGACATTCTTTGTGATTTGTCAAAAAAGTTGGAAAGGAACATTGAGCTGAAACCTTTTGATAATTCTACATTAAAATCAGAGTAGTTTAATTTTGTAAATAATTAGTTATGGATTTTGTGTACCTGAAAAATATTTCTGCTTTCTATTTGCAATTTCTGCCATCATAAGTTTGTATCACTGAGACTGTATTTTAGAGACATGCAGTGAAATAGACACTGTTTTAAATGTGTGTTACATATTGCATCCACCTTTGTCACCAAATGACTTGATTCATAACTTAGTAAAACAATCATAAAAATTTGCATTATATAATACCTCATCGATACTCTGCATTGTCTCAGAAGATGCAACATTAAATGTATTAAGATAGTGTGCTTCCCTAGAAAAATGGGAACAATTAGAACATGTCTAATTAGTATTTACTGGTAATGTTAGTGTTACCTAGAATTACCAACAGAAATTGAAATCCTGCTTTACTAGATACTGATTCCAAAATTTCTTTGCCATTGACTTAGGATACGTCTGGTTTGTTTTGTATGCATATCTAAACAGAGGTGGCAAAGGCAAGTGCAAAAGTTTTGATGTTGACTGCCGTACTGAAGTGCTCAGAAAGTACTCGTAGCAAAGAAGATAGTCAATGCAGAAATGGAACCAACACTGAAAAAGAAAAGTTTTCCATTTTGGATGTCCTCTATGAATATAAACAAAATCAAAGGCTATTGGAAATAAGTAGAAAACAAGCAAGGACTGTCAGTGCTGAAATAAAATACATTGATAAAACAAGCATTTTGTGCCTGGAAAAAAAAAAAAGAAGCAACTTTAAAGTAAAAAAAAAATAAAAATATAACAAATGGCTTTTGTTGTTACCATTAGTCTATACTTAAAATTGCATCTATAATTTAAATTAACACTTACATGCATTAATATTTTATCCCGTGCTGTTGGAAATTCAGAGATAACATGCTTGCCCCAGAGCAAGGTAGGCAAGTATCCTTAAGGCATCTTTCCTAATTGTCTAATGCTAAGAACATTACAGTACTCTGAATCAGAATTTTAAAACTACTGTTTTCATGTGCTCATTCTGCAGTATTTGCTAAATGTTAAAAAGGGCTCTTCAGAGCTGGTAGATCATGGCACAGAACAGCCTACCTGACTGCAGTCAAATATTTCCTAAGAGAATCACCAGCTGACTGATAAATAATCTTAGCAGTGGTTTAATAGTGTGTAGGGCTATTTATTTCAGCTAGTATATATGCCATAAGCAGCCATTTTAGCTACCTAAAGTGATTTATTTGAAGCAAGGGTTCCGAGAGGTTTTCAAGGTAGTATTGACAGTGTTATGGAAGGCAGATTCAGTGATATGCTGTAAATCTTGTAAATAAATTTCATTTGCTGTGAGACAGTATTTAAGAACTTAAAAGAGAAATCAGGCTTCTACTGTTGCAAAATGTTTTTGGTAGCTTAGGATGAAATAAAAAGCAACTAAAAACAATGGCATGTGATTAAGTATATTTTATTTATACCCTGTTTACTTGTGAAGAACTTGAGGAAAATGCATTCACAGGGAAAGATACTGTCAAGGACAATGTGTGATGGGGAAAAAAGGAATTAAAGATAGAGAATAATAATGCAAAGACTTCGTACCCTATCACATGGAGATCCTACACTGTGTAACAACCTAGTGCATGAGAAAAAAACTGCAGCATTTACTGTCACAGAGAAACATTGTCTATCTTAAAGAAGGTGTTCTTTCCATCCTGCCTCTTCTATGCCATGCCAGGTATTTTCTGGATATGTTGCAGAAGTGTTTGTTAGTTGCAGCAGAAATGCTACTCAAGACTTCCTCACCAGGCTTCAGTTTATATTACCTAAAGCTAGTACTTACTACTGAAGCAAAAACATAAATCTCATTAACTCAGGATATATGTAAAGGAGAGATCCTGCTGCTCATCTTACATAAATTGCCAAAAGCTGCTTTGTTATCTCCCATTTTTAATGTCTTAGCTCTGGTTCAAGAAAGTACTTAACATTTTGTTGTCCATCCATATTATGGACACACAAAATATGATCTAATTTGGACTGAAATGCAAGATAAAGTGATATGTTTCATTGTCATCCTAAATATAGATTTTTCTTAAAATTGGGGCATGACACTGGTAGATTTTTTTTGTTTTACCTATCTAAAAACCTTTATATTTTTATTTATTTTTATAAACTATTATTTTAACAAATGTATCATGATTGACTGCTGTTTTCTATAAATATATAAGCAAAAACCATGGACTGGTAAAAATAGCTAGTTAATGCTGCCGGTGTTTGTTGGCTTTTAAATTGTGATCTTAAACATGTATTCTAACTATTTTCCTGCTTGATGCAGCTACAACTTTGCTTTACTAAGCCACTTCACAAAATGTTCCAAACCTCCACTCAGTCCTTTATTTCTTTTTCACACAAAATTCCAGAGTACTGGGAAGTTTAGTTTATACACTGAATGACAGGTTGCCCCTACATCTTTGTAGCTGTAATGTAAACTCAAAGGTCAGACTTAAGAAATATTGTCAAGTTTGATATCAGAAGATTTATGAAAAAATATTTCAGATGTATTTTAAAGGTGATTTAGGTTGTGGCCTTGGTACATTATTCTATGCAGAAATGCACTGTCCTACTCATTTTACACTTCAACCTTATGCTATAGTCAAGATATATTGTACTTAAGTGTTGAAACACTTCTTAGTAACAAATGCTCAGAACTGCCCCCAGCCCCTGCCAAACTGAATCGGAAGAACTTGGTTAGTTATTCTCAGGTTTAGATTTTTGATACTGAAAAGTGTGAACGTTTTTTAAATTCATTAGTTGGGTTTTGATTTCTGAGCTTGTAAGGAAAATAGTGTTATGCTTTGGGATATTTTAGTGAATAGAGAGAATCCATAATATCACTAGAAATACTTCAAATTTCCTGTGTTTATTCCGTAAGAAATGTGTGTTTGGCCAAATTGTAAAATTCTGGAAATTATAATATGAGTATAAATTATATGCAATTCTGTATTTTTAAACTATTTTTATGTTAGGCATAGTGTTCTTATTTATGTGTATGCATATTTATATATGTACTTACCTATGCTTTGAAATCAGCGTGCCTGTGTTTATTTGCATTATTACACATTTAAACAAATGCATTTAATGCATCTATTTGAATGTGATACATTGTATAGATGTGAGAACATTACTGTTTTAATGACAGATGTTAAAGACTAATCACATTATGGCTAAGATTTTCTTATTTGCAAAAGTTGTGAAATTACCAGTTATGGTCCCTGCAACATTTTAAATACTATTGCAAAAGTATGAAAAGCAAAATACGGATATACACCATAAAGGAATTATTAAAGAACCATCATGCTCATTATGGGGTTCATAATTTAAAATTTTCTACTATAACTATATGTAAAATCTCAACCATAACACTAAATTGTTTCTTTGCATTTGATTTATAATTTTAGAGTGTATTTTGCATGTTGAAATGTGATTTAGAGGAGGAGGAATCATTCTGAAAAACAAAACAGTTAATTCCTAGGATTACATTCCTACATTATGAAGTACAGTACTTGTTCCTAAATACATTATGAAGATTAAACATATTTATATGTACATGTATTTTATCTCAGGGAGTCAACTACTTTATGTCCAAAGGCATACTAGATGATTCGCCGAAAGAAATAGCTAAGTTTATCTTTTGCACAAGGACACTGAATTGGAAGAAGCTGAGAATCTACCTTGATGAAAGGTAATTCAAATTTCTCTTAAGACATTTTCTATTGATTTTCAATGTAGAACCTTATTTAACAACATTTTGAATGTTGAGATGCCACTTCAAGGATGTAAAAAGGCAAGAAAATGCAGCTAGGCGATTGTTCTGCTAAATCTGAACAGTCACTCAGTTTGAGTGTTTATGACTGTAACACTTAATAAGAATCCTCAAAAATACCACCTATAAATAATAAATCTCACATCCTCACAAAATCTTACATAGAAATTTGCTGCTTTTTTGACTTGAAAGATTTTTTTCCCTTTCTTATGGGTGTTATTCAGAAAAAGTAGTTATCACTTTACTAAGGGGTGATAGCTTTTTAACTAATGTTGGATCAGCTAACCATTACCTGGTTGTCTGATATTTCTTGATTGGAAGTTGCACACATCTCATGAGATGGGAGGAAGCATCCTCTTGGAGACATCAGGGGCTGCAGAAGGGAACACTCTCCCTGCTGTAGGGTGCTGTTCTGTCTCCACAGTGCCTTCTCATGCCATCAGGTTGGGGTAGGGCAGTATCATGAAGGAGAAGGAGAATAGTAACTGCACCTGAATAGGAAGAACAGAGGGCCAACAGCACTTCCAGCAGGAATCCCCTCCTCCTTCTCATCCTCTTCAGCCTGTACTACTAAAGGAATAAAAGGAGTCAGTAGTGTTGTCACCACTGGAAGTCCTGTGCTGTAAAACTTCAGATTTATCAATTTTTTAGACAATAATAAAAATACAAAACCATTTAATGGATGAGATTGCAAGTTAATGTTAGCGACTCCTATTGCCATTTATCTTCCCTTCATAAACAAAGTATAGTTAGACACTAAAACTAAAAACGACTTTTCTAAACGTTGAAACTCACAAGCAAGCTAAAAATCAGGTTAAACACAGGAAAATATTCTTAGGTTCGCTTCAACTTTGCTTCCAATTTTTTTTCAACTGTCTTTTGCACATCTGGTAATACAGGTGTGGTCTGAATTTTTTATATATATCTGTGTTTGGTGCAAAACACTTGAGAATATTGCACCCTGATGGACATCCATGAGCAAATTTTGCCTAGCTGAAACCTGTTTTAACAAGACACTCCTGTAACAGCTTCTACTTAGGCATCAAAATCTGTGACACACATGAATCTATTCCCTTTACTGTCGTTTTTAATGGTTTTGTCACAGTGTAAAGTAAGCAAAGCCTCTATGTAGACCTTGATTGAGTGTACATATAACCTTTGAGTTCTGATTCATGTATGTTTTTATAGTGTTTGGCTACAAGTAGGCAAAGACCATGTGTTTCTATTATCTTTGTACTGTTGGTGATAATTTTGCCTTTTAGCAAAAACAAAAACTCATTCTAAAGCTTTAATTTTTATTTTTAAAATCTACACTTTTTCATATTTAAAAAGTTAAAAGAAACTTTTCTAATAATAATACGGGTTTTTGTTCTGCCAGGAGAGATGTTTTGGATGACCTTGTGACGCTGCACAACTTCAGAAATCAGTTCTTGCCAAATGCACTGAGAGAGTTCTTCAGACACATTCATGCTCCTGAGGAGCGTGGGGAGTACCTTGAAACTCTCATAACAAAGTTCTCTCACAGATTCTGTGCTTGTAATCCTGATTTGATGAGAGAGCTTGGCCTTAGCCCTGGTAAGCAAAAACGAGCAGTGAATCAGTCTTTATCTTTCTAGATGATGATACTGGTTATGATAGCTTTAAAATCAGCACCTAAACAAGTATTTTTGAAAGAACAAAATGGTTCAGTGTAGAGTCATCATTCCACATGGGTTGGGAAAAAAAAAACCCAAATGTACAAATTCTTTTTTTAGCTGATTAGTTAGGTTTATTTCCATGTTATCTTTCTATGATTTTTGTCTGTGCTTTGAGCTTTTTTCTTTTCTGAAGTTCATCTTCTAGAGTCTTACACACTTAACATTTTACCTTGTGGATAGTCTCATAAAGGGACTATTGGGCCACATTTAAGTTAACAAGCATTTCTAATTGCTTGGGGGAAGCAGTTTTCAGCAGTGGAATTAAAAGATAAGCTTTTGCAGGATGTTTGCTTCAGTTTGCACAAATTTCAACAATCTGTTTAAATGAAAATGTATAAAGCCCTTAGTTGCTCTTGGATTATGTAGAAATAATAAGAGATTTGTAAATTCTCATTTGGCAGTGTGCTGACATCATTACTTTGAAAGTTGCTGTGTTAAATTTTGTTTCACTGAAATACCCTCCTGAGTAGTTGTATGGATATGTGTGTGTGTATATATGTATATAAAATTACAAGCCTAGATGATAAAGACCATAAGGTTCTTAGGGAAAAATACTTTTAATGATCATAGTTTCTCGTTTAAACTTTTTTATTTATTCTCTCTTGTCTAGATGCAGTTTATGTACTGTGTTACTCTTTGATTCTGCTTTCGATTGATCTAACAAGCCCTCACGTGAAGAACAAAATGTCAAAGAGAGAATTCATCCGAAATACGCGACGAGCCGCACAGAATATTAGTGAAGATTTTGTAGGGCACCTTTATGACAACATCTACCTTATTGGCCACGTGGCTGCCTAAAAGCACAATTTGCTAGCACTTAAAATTTGTAATTTTCAAAAACTACATCAATGGAAGATATTAATTATTTTGTAGAGATGGGGGTTATTTTAGTGCTGGTCATTCTAACCTCTGTATGCAATCAAAGTTTGTGTGTGTAAGTGTGTGTATGTGTAAACTACCTTTTCTATCTATCTACTGTGGGAACAGAAGGATTTTTTTTCATAATTTTTTTTAGTTTTGCACAAAAAATGCCATTAGTCTGACACAGCCATTTATGAATGTTAAACTGACATTACAGTCTAAGCTGAAAAAGTGAATTTGTGCATTAGATCTGCTTGAAACTTTAATAAGTTCATTCTTTTTAGAATACCATGTAATGTGTATATATTTAACTAAAGAGATTTATAATCATAATTATTTTATTGTAAAGTATTTTAACTAAAATTTCTCCTTTTATCTCTTAAATTAGTGTTCGACTTTCGTTTGCATTTTTTTACAATGCTGACTACCTCAGATACTTAAGTTAGAGGAACATTGGTCTGAATACTACAATAAAGTTTATTCTAGGAGATGATAGAGCACTTGTAAAATATCTAAGCTGGTATTTTATACTATATTTATTAACTTGAATTAGCATGCTGCCAATCTGCTATTCACTCAGTTTTAAAGATTACAGGCTCTATTTTAGATGAACCCTTATGACATATGGGGGTAGCCAGAGGAAATCATGCAGTGTACCGAGAGGTTTATGTTATTTACATACATAACCTATTTTGCAGATGCTGTTTTTTGGGAAACAGGGCAACAATCACCTATTCAGCGCAGTAAGCAAGAAAAAATCTGAACAGAGAAAGTGGTAGGAGTGAGTAACGTGTTGCTGCTTTCAACTGGTTTCCTCAGTCTAGAAGTGTCAATGATGGAAATGCCTCTGCAAATGTGTACCAGATGACTCATTGCTAAAGCTGTTAAAAACTGACGGCGCAAGATTAGAGCAGTGACTGTGCAGAATTGGAGAGCTGTTTCAGAGTCAGATACTGAATTACTTTCTAAATCTGTCATGTAGCAGATTTTAAACAGCTCTAAATTTATGGAAATACTTCAAAAATTACTTGGTCAGGTTGTGTCTTGACATTTTCTGAAGTGTGGAGAATATTAGCAGTGGATCTGCTGTCCATGTGCAGGAATTGAGTAAGGATTTGCCTAGTTTTTGTTCAGACAAGTCATGGAGCAGCGCTTTTCTTAAGTTGACATAACATAGTCAAAGAAAGAGCTGTTCCTGATTATGTTTGTTTACATAATATTCAGCTATCAATAGCATCTGGATACATCAACAAGTATATTTATTCTTTTTCCCTACCGTACCATGAGGTGAGGTGGGAAGGTATTCTTAATCCGTGAAACAGAACCAATCTGAGTTTTTTTCTAGAAAGCTTGTTTCAGAGCCAAGAATTTAATTCAGGAATGACCCCTCACTGCCATGCACATTGCCTATGGTGGTGCTTTCTGTTTGGCACCTAGGCAGTGTTACATTTGTTTTAGATGTGAGAAGGACAGTTTATACAAGTGCTACATAAATGATGGGAAGAAAAAGATGTAGCTATTACTGCTATTTCAGGTGTTCATAGCTCTGCTCCATAAACCGAAATGCATGCAGAAAAAGTACTTTTTTATTACATTACCTGTAAATGCCATTGCATTTATGTAGCATACACAGCCAAAGCCAGGAACCAGCAGTATTGCAGCCTTGTTCCAGACAGGTTTACAGTATCACCTGCCTTGCTCAGGATAACTGCTCTTCACATTGCTCTTCAATACGTGTTGTTTCCTGTATTGCAGAAAGCCCAAGGATGCATTCTGCAGTGGTCAGTTAATCTCAAAAACAAATTAAGAGTATATGGTACAGTTCAGAGCTTTTTTCAAGGCACAGGTATCTGCTCCTGTATTACAGAAAAAAAATTAAAAACTGACATAATTTGTAAAATCAGCTATAAAGGACAAGTGCCTGTGGGCTCTTTAAAGTCATCTGAAGTGGAGGCAGCAGAATATGGTTTTCTAAGAAACACTCCTCAAAGGTTACACACTTTAAAAAAAGAATTCAGTGAATTTTGAAATTAGAACTTTTCTTGATAGAAAATATTTCCTCCTCAAACCACAAATGCAGAGCAAGGCTTAATTCTCTTCTGACTTATGCTTAGGTCGACATTAGTGATGCTGGTTTTGATTTTGCACTAATAAGAGAGTATGAACTGTTAGTCTGCATTACTCTTAATTTCCAGTTACCCTGATACACAGCAAAGCCTTCAGGCAGACAGAACATGTTTTTTCTGGAATAGATGAGTACATCTATTAGCAGGGTTTAGAATACTTCAAGGCCAGTGTAGCAGCCAAGAAGATAAATTAGAAACAGGATGATACAATTCAAGTTTCCATAACACAAGTGCAGGGGAAAAGAAAACAAAGCCCTAATGACCTGCAGATAACAGCATGTGATCTTCACAACAGGATTTTGAACAGTGTTAGAGGATTAGCACCCAACTCATGTTATACATTATGTTACTAACGCAGAGTGGAACAGAAAACAGCAAGCACAACATGCCATGTGTGAATTCCTGCAGAGCAACCATGAAACAACTAATTAATACAGACATTTCTTCTGTCCTTTTTCCAGTTTGAGTCTAGCTCTAAAGTGGCTAAGTAATTTTTTGCATTTTAGCAATCTCGATTTTACATGAAGTTAAACAATTTTCTGTCTTAAAAGGAAAAAAAAAGTCTTAATCAGGTGTAATAGTACTCTGAAAAAGTATCAAAAATTGTCTTGGTTGTCCTCCAAAAACTATAAAAAACCAAAATTTTGGTCAGTGTTTCCTTCAATGCACTTGGTGTCTCCACACACATTTTAAAATAATGATACTTCATTGATCCAGGTGTCACTAAATGATGTGATGTGGAAATAGTTACTTGATCAAGCACTTCAGAAAACTTAGGTAGAGGATCTCAAGCTGAATTACATCAGCATGAGGTCTCTTATAACTGCAAAGTGATTGCCAAGCTATTGTGATTCCACCACTGCATGTCCTTTGAACTTTGGCCATGTGGTGTTGCCTTAACTCTTAACTGTATGCACTGTACACAGCACTGAAGGAAGAAGTGAGCCTGTGGCCCATCCCCCTGCAAACACTCACTGTTCTGTCCTAAAAGACACTGGAATTGTTCTGAATGACCGTTTCTGAAAGTTTGTTAACTTCAGTATACACAGATGTGACAGAAGGAAAATTTTTCTGTTCATGTCAGGAAAATGAGTGTACCTGTGTCCATGAAAGTGTCACACAAATGCAGCTCATGTTTGCTTTTATTAAAGTCTGAGGCTCTGATTGCATTTTTTGAAGGAATATGGCATATATTAGATATTCACATGGCTTAGCTATAGACAGCATCTGATAGTATCTGTTTTCTCAAACTCTTTCTGTCTGGAATACTTTCCATTCAAACGCTAAACATATTTATACAGCTTTGACTTTTTAAAATAAATCAAAGCTGCTGCAACATACAGAAGCCCAAACAAATACAAGTTTGAGACATGTTTTTCAATTTTGAAGCAAATGAGAAATTTGCATTCAGGAAAAAAAATCAATTTGTTCTCCTTAACCTTTCCCTTCCACCCCCACATTGGAGAAAGAAAAAATGTAAACAGTTTCAAAATACAGCTTTAAGAAAATAAACTGACTAGCTGGACAAATAAGTATTACTATTTCTTCTTCAGTATTCTGCAGTTTATTAAGGTTCTTAACATAAACAAGTTTATCAACAGGAATTGCTCTTTTTTGAAGTGGGAATAGTTTTATGTGTAAGGAGAGACTTGGGTTGGACTTGATGATTTTGGAGGTCTCTTCCAGCCTAGTGATTCTGTGATTCTGTGTGATTCTGTAAGGATGTCACTGTGCAATCAGATATTATTAATAGCTCTGTTTTTAGAAAACAAGTATTATTTTAAGCAGTTAAACAAAATTGAGGTATACCTACTTGATCATGTTAAAATGTCAAAATTATTATGAGTATTTGGGAAAATCAGATTTACTTGCCCTCTATTGAATTTGGATTTTTTTTTCTTTTCAAATATTTCATGGATGTATTAAAATTAATAAACATTAAGGCTGATTACTTGTTCTCTGCCATTGTAAAATCTCCCACTCTAAGTTCAAAAGCACTATTAAAATGGACAAAGAAGAGATATAAAGTAATTCCTGTGTCCCACATTGGCCCATTATAGTTTCATTTGCCTTAAAGAGAAAAACAAACTTTTATAATCTGCATATGATAGTGATTTTAGTAAGATAAAATTTTATGTGATAATTTAATGTTATTTATGGCATATTTAAAGTTCAGATTTGCCATGTGTAATTAAATCATAATCAAATGGCTAGGAGTAGTTACAGAAGTACGTCTGTAAAAAACCTAAAAGAGATCACATTGCTCCTTTGTCACTTCAGTGGTTTTGCTAATATTAATGTTAGTAAATTTGCAGTTTTCCTTTCTTATTCATGTAAATATGCTTAAAGAAAATATTTAAACTGAATACTTCCATTCCCTATGTGAAATTTACTTGCATTAAAAACAAACTTTCTGTACTTAAAATATTAGAAAAACAAAAAACTTCACTGAAAGAAAAAAGAGGCTCTTAATTTGCAGTTGTGTGGTTCACTCATGGACCCTAATAGAGAAAACAAGCAAAAAGCACTTTTCAGATTCCTAGCAATCAAAAAAATGCATTTTTTAAGCTTAAAAACATTGTATGTGTGCCTAACAGAAATCAAGCATGTTTTTGTGAAAGCAATATGGTCAGGATACCAGTTATTTTCAGAGAGAGTACTCATTTGTAAAAGTTAGCTTTCTTCTTGGCAGTGTTGGACTGGAATGTTGGATTTAATTTAAGATGATTAATGAGATTTTGTCAGACTCCCTGCCTTTACCACCACTGCAGTTTGTCAGCACAACAACCTGGGAAACCCGGACGCCACTCTGTCGCCCAAAACTGCTTTCCAGGAAAAAATAAACCCAAGTAACTAGTGCCAGGTATGTGTCGATGGTATTGTCTTTCAGCTGCTGAAAGTTTAACTCTAAGCTGGGACATTTACACATTCTGAGGAAGTGAACCTCATTTGTTATTTCAATAGTCTGTTTTTGACAGTGGATACCAGTGTAAACTTAAATTTTTAGAGCAAGCATAGCTATTTTTTGTAACCTTATGGAAAATCCTATAATCTATGCAGAAGAGAAATACTTTAAAAGGGAAAAAGTATGTATCAAAGCTTATTTAGCTAAGTTTTTCTGGAGAAAGACCATCTATTCAATCTGTATACTGTATTCTGTTCAGAGAAACTCATCCTTTGAGCAGTATGCATGCCAGTAGCTTGCTGAGTGGCAAGGAATGTTCTGTTGGACGTAAGGCAGATGCATCAATGTGTATGCCAAGAGCCAAAATCTGACAAGTTTGCAATACTTCTCATACATGACCATAACATAAGCAAATGAGTAATTCTTCTGAAATTTAAGGTTGATATTGAAAATTATTTACAATTTGTCTTCCTTGCTTTCCTTGTGGAAGTTTGTTCTGTTGGTCTACAGTTTGAGCATTGTGTTCTCTTACACATGAAATAGTCAAAAATCAAAAAGATTATTTCAATTTCGAAAGCAGCCTTCCCCTTCTAAGAAAACATGCCTGCCTGTGCTGTGCAAGTCCTCCTGCTATCACATAATGCTGTATCAAAAACTGACCTTGCCTTCACTCCTATGGACCCCTTTATACACCACCAGTTCAATCCATTAACTCAGCAGGCAAAAAATCCTGCAGGCTTCACTGAGATGTCAGTGGTGAAAACAGAATTTCTACTCTCCTGCACCAGGCAGAACATACTCCTTTACGGGGCATGATGGCACATGTATTCTTTGCATTCTTTTATCTTAGCTGTTTTTTATGTGTTAAAAAGTATTTTCACAACTACATCTTCCCCGTCTTCATATCCAGAATTCAGGCCAATTGTCATAATTACATGAAACACAACTGAACTGAAATATATTTTTATAACTGGACAACTTGAATTTACTTGCCTTCTGCAGCATTAATCACCTGCATGACAAAACAAACAAGGAATCACAGAACTTCTTTACAAGTGCTAAAGAAGTGCATCTCTCAGCGTGCTTCTTAGGAACAATCAAGATGCTGTATTTTTTCACATCAAATGTAACTTCTGGTTTCTATATTCCGCTTAGGAATTTATATCAATAAAAGTATTTGTTACTGTTCCACGCTGTCTGAAGTCTGACAGTACAATTTCTGGTTTGTACCAGCAAAAGCTGCCTTTTTTGGGTTTTTTTTCCCCCATGGAATAGCAGGAAAAAATAAAGTAAACACTCAACATTCACCTATCACTGCAGGATAGACTGTAAAAATACAGTAAGAAATGCTTGGATTTTTTTTCCCTATAATAAGGTTTCAATATGTAATAAAATACAGAAGTCACATGATTAGTAACCAGCTTTTGTTAAATTCTTTTTCAACTTTTTAGAAGTAAAATATCATTTCCCTTTATTGGTATTAAGTCTTTACAATGTGCATAGTGCTGCATAACCTATCCTGAAAATCACAGCACTTAAAGGGCTAATTTGAAGATCTAAATGGAACATAGACATTATTCTGGCTTCCAATATAAGATAGATTTTATTTAAAATCATAAAGACTCTGAAATGTATTGAAAATCCTTTTAAGTTAGTGATATTTAATAATATTAAGTTAAATTGTCAGTCATAAATCAATATTTATAGCCTGAGTCTAAAGACGCAAATTAGTAAAACAGAAAAAGGCAAAGGAAATTTTCTGTGATAAGACTTCGTTAAAGCTAAAATTCTGGTTTTAATGCAGATCAAGAAGTTTTGAACAGGTGAGATTCTTGGTCTCTGTAAGAGGATACCTGGTCCCAGCCAAATTCATACCTCATCCTCCCTCTTTCCTGCAGTAACATTAACAGGTTTTCTACCCTGCCCAACACATCTGCACCTCTCCACAGCTGTCCACAGGGAAGTGGAGCAGTCTTTCTTTGCAAACTACACCTCTTCCCCCCAAACTGGTAAATAGTGTGTAATCTTATTATTTATAAAATATAAAGTGTTCTCTGTAATTTCTTTACCGTGGTTAAATAACAGAAACGAGAGAAATTAGCAGTTAAGATGTGCTCTCAGTATCAATATTTTCTAAGTACAGACAGTTCTATTATACAAAAGCAACAGAAAAAGAAGCCCATGTTGTAATATGTACAGTTTGATGTCAACAACTTCATTCCAAAATCATCCACAAATTAATTTCATGAATGCTAATTAGTGATCTTTAGTCTGTTTCAGAAGTTGTTCACCACAAATTTGACCTAAGAAGAATTTTACACAGAAAATGAGATAATACCTGGAGAAACTTACCTGTGTTTGCCCTGCCACACACCTAACAAGTTACACCCTAGTGAAGTTGTTGCCCTACCTCTGTCAATGCAAATGGGTAACTCAAGGGAGGGGATTCAGGTTGACATTGAAAGAAGTGAGGGCTTAGAAATGTCTTTAATGACTCACCCCCTAACAGAGCCATGGTCTCAACACACTGTTCAATGTGATAGATGTCACTGTGTTACCAACTGAAACAAAGCAGTATTCTCACATCTTCTTGGATAATGTATTCTCAATAAAGAAGAGGAGCCAAAAGCAGGCTGAGACTGTGGAGGCTTTATGCTTACTTCAAGTAGTGCTAGTAATACTGTTACTTCATACAAGTAGTGCAAAAAAGCATTTAACCTCAGAGGAAAGAGAAATAGTAAAATTCAATGACTATGATGCCAAGGAGATCTGTAAAATAAATATCAGAGTCCCACCTGTACAGGTGTAGCAGTATATTGGTGTAAAGGAAAAGATGTCTCAGTTTTACTATGTAACTACCTGTATTAGATTATAACTTTAATTTTCTCAAGCAGTGATTAAAGTACCCATTTGGCTTCACCCCCTTCGTAGCCAGTTCTCAGTATACAGGTGTACCACATAATGCAGCACAGGACAATTTTGTGTGTTAGGCTGATGAGGTAACCTGTCTGCTGTGGCAGGCACTTCTCACAAACAGCCTTTGGTGAATTAGTAGCGTTTTAAGACCTTCTGGAAAGACAGCTGTCACTTGCCATATTACAAAGTTTAGAAGGAATACTCAAAGGCAGAAGGAAGCCAGGTTATGGGGTGGACAGGGTGAGGTTGTTGATACTTTCAGGTATATTCTATTCCCCTTTCATCCTTTCTCACTTGCTTCATTTCCAGAAAAACTTGTTTATATTATTCTTAATCATTTAGTCCAGGATACCAAAAAAAAAAAAACCCCACAATCTGAATCTTTGAGGGTAAAAAAAGTGTGTGAGCTTTCATAGTTTTTCCATAACATTAAAATAACATCAAAATTATTAAGTATTTACAGAGTCTTCAGATACTAATTTAATTGTTGTTATTTATTTCATGTGTATTTTAACTGGAACTTGTCAGTTGATACATTTACTACTCATTGTGTCAGTATTACACACCACAAATCAAGGCAGGTTTCTGTGAAAGGACTCCATAATATATTGCTATGAAAAATAATGCATTAGCTCCACAAGAATAAAGCTGTGATTGATGAAGCATTTACTTATATGGTTATAAGCATAAGTTATTACATGAAAATCAAACTGCCTATAAACAAGTGACCCAATCCATTTTAAACACAAGTCCTTAAAAAGGGAAGGCCTTAGATGTAAACCCAATCCCTAATCTGCTGACCATATACATCTTTAAACACATTAGGTTTCTGAGAAGGCAGTGACACAATTTCCCAACTATTTATGTTTCTAAGACCCAGTCAGCTTGGAAGGTCATCACCAAAACCCACTGTCCCACACTACATGAGTAGTTTTTGGCTTAGGCTCCTTTATAGGATTTGTTTTGACAGATAACAGCTATGGAGTGAAATGAACAAATATCAAGTTTATTCTTGATACAAAAACTTACACAACAAATGCAGTAATTTCAAAAAAATAAAATTATTCCTGACAATAGCTGCATAGAAGCAATGCTGTCTGTCTTTCCTGAGTGAAACAACACTCTGGTCCTCAATTTTACAAGTTTGTTTGGCAGGTTTTACCTGTTGGGAAAAGTTCCTCCTGATGCTTTCTCCCAAGAGCACAGCTTCTGCTCTCTCAGCATCATTGCCCAGGCTTTCCTCAATGCTCACTATGCAGAAGAAGGAGCCACAGTTTTGTATCATAGCAGCATAAGAACAACACTCAGTTCCTGCAGTATCAACCCGTCCTCTATTTCAATGAAACTCCTAATTTACACCAGCAGAGAATAAGTCCTCCTCTTTTAAGTCCAGAAAGTTGATTATCTTTCTCCTACCTTGATATGCAACTACTCTTTCTGCATTAATGGAATAATGTTCAAACCTGTTGCACCCTTCATTTTATGGGTTTCTTGTTCACACATGTCCTTTTGCAAGAAAACAACTCAGTGTCAGAAAGAGAGAGCACAAACTCCATGCTGTGCAGAACTCTTATTATCAAAACATCATCAAAAAACCGGAACAAAACAACACAGTGCATTGCAAGGACCTAGCCCTAGATACAAATATGTTTCAAATTAAAGACTAGAAATTACTGCAACATAAAGAATACTTTCCTGACTAGAAAAATCTGTTGCATTGTATTTTAAAGTGGACAGGTTTCATGTTTTCAGCCACATAGTCTTGAAATTGTCTCTCTGACAGTAATCATGTTTTTCTAAAAAAATCTTGGACTTGCTTAGACACTTTATTCTTTCTCTTTTCCAATATTTCCCTTGCTGGTATTAAAACACTCAATGTAACATAACTTCCTAACAATACCTTCTACTTTTCCACTGTGATTTCCTGACTTGTCAGAATCTTTCTAGGTACAGCTTCCCTTAGGCATGTAGAAAAAAAAAATTGTAACTACTCCAAAATTGACAGCGTTTATACGTATATATTTATGCCTTGTATATATCCTAGGCTCCTGGTCTGCTTGCTTGCCAACATGATTGATTGACTATGTCCTGAAAGTTGTTTATAAAAACCGGCAGGCCCCGTATTTGTACAGATCTGCAAACGCCCAAAGAAAACCCAGCGCCCGGTGACCTCGCTGTTGGCTCTATTCCTGCAGCCTCAGATAGGAGTGCTCTTACGGCGGTGCTTCTAACTAACGCCGCCGGCGAGCTGCCCTTCCTCCTGCTGCTGCTGCTCCTCCTCCCCCTGCTGGTCCCGGGGCTGCCGCGGAGCTCCCGCAGCCGCGGGGATTGGCGCTGTCGCCGGCCGCGGATGGAGGCAAAGCCAAGCAGCCCTCCAGGATTGCCAGGGCGACCCGGGAAAATTAATCAGCTTGTCCTTGCTTAGGCTCCGAGAAGGCGGAGGGATGGCGTGGGGGGGGGAGTGAGATGGGATTTGTTTTTTCTTCTCCTGTTTCAGGAGGGTCCCCTGTTTCCCCCGAAGTGACTACCGGGTCACCTCACAGCCGCGTCACCTGGAACAAAAACAAAATGATAAACATTAAATTGCCCGCGGATTGAGAAGGCTTAGTCCAATGTTTTCTTTATGTTAAAGCCCCGAGCCCCGCTCCGTCCGTCTCCACCTGCCAAGACGCAGGGCCGGGAGCATCCCTGCTCTACCCCCCCATCCGGGGGTCTTTTCCATGTGGATCCCATTATCATCATTTGCTTCCAGTATAAGGGGGATTAAGGCGATTAGAATGAAAATAATTAAATGATTTTTTTCAATTCACCCCTTCACCCAAGGGGAAAGAGAGGGGGAGAGACAGAGAGAGAGAAAGAGAGAGAGAGACAGAGAGGGGAATCTACCTGGAGAAACAGAGATAGGGGCTGTGATTCCCTTTTGAAAGGGGTAACTGTTAAAGGAACGGAAGGAAAGGGGGGGATCCCTCTCAACCGTCAAGTGTTTTCCAAACACTAGATTAATGTTGGCCAGACCTTTGTTGCAACGTGCCCCCAATGTTTTCAAACAGGGTTTCCAACCTGTAATTGTTAAGTCCTAGCACTGAATAATGAAATCAAAATAAAAACAGAAAGAATTCTCGGATGCTTCGAGGTTTTGTTATTTTGGAGATGGGAAGGTGAAAAAATCTTTTGGGGATGGAGTAGTTTATTTCTTTGGGTTTTTTGGTTTTGTTTATGTGGGTTTGTTGTTGTTGTTTTGGGGTTTTTTCCCTATTACAAGCAAAATTCCTCTATTTCATCATTTGGAATACAGCCATAATCTTGATGAAAGGATTTAAACGTTTAAAAATAACAGACGGCTTTTAATCTGATAAAGGATAATACTTTTGTCAGCTTCTCTTCTTTTTCAATGAAAGTGGTCTAACAAAATTGCTTATATCCATATGCACACACTCACACTTTGCGTTCATCTTTATAAAGCCATACTTCAGTATTTACTGTTTTCTTTTGCACAGATAAAATTTAGAAATCAAATCCATGTCCGAGAAAAGAAAAAAATCAAAGTTTAATTTGTTACAAGTGCCTTTGCTTTCTTCTTTTTTTGTTTGTTTGTTTGTTTGTTTTTCTTGGTGTTTGTGTTTTTCCCCAAGGTAATCTTAACATTCCAGAGCATGTTAAAATACAGTTGTCCACCTGGGGAAATTTGCATGAGATATTTTCAAAGACAAAAGGAAACTGTCTTCCTAAGGACAGTGGAAGTTGCTCTGGTGGTCGCACCATGTGATGGGAGGCAGGACAGGGACTGCCGGCAGCCCTGCCTCGCCACAAAACCCCTCCGCCTTTGCCCGGAGAGGCAAGTTACTGCAACCAGTGTATTAACTTCAAACGGGCAGAGACAGCAACATAGCACATCCCTTCACAGCTTACAAAGAACTAAATTAAAATTTTAACTCCCCTGAAAGCACCGCTGCTGATGGAGGAGGAAGGCGAGCGGGACATATGCAGAAAATATGAAATTTACAGCCTTAATGCCTCTGCTACCTGAAGGCACAGTGCCGGAGCCGGAATTCCTTTTACTAATTACTTGACAGTAAGCAGATCAAAAAGAAAATCTTGTAGGAAGGACTTCAGGATTTGCAGGAGAGAATAACCTCTCTGTGCTCCCTGCATACCCGAAAATCCTAACATAAATATTGTGGATGCTCTGCTCTCACCGGCTCTAAACACGTCTGCCCACAGGCAACACTGCGGTTTGGTTTTAAAGGTTCTTCTGCAGCTGGAAAATTGCTCTGCGGGGTGCTGTTATTTTTAAAATAGTAGATCTTTTAGGGTGAAATTTAAGTATAGACGTTTCTTTGAATCAACGAGGAGGGGAAATCCCGCGTGTTGTCAAAAGTTAATTCCCAGCTATTAGAGAAGTTTGTAACTTCAAACATTTTTTTTTTCCCCTCTATAAATGTTATTGGCTTGCTTTCATAGTTACTAAAAAAATTATCCGGCAAATCGAAGGCTGAAACCCGGCATTCATTTGGCACTAACTCCTTTAGTAAATACTTGTTACTAGCGCCGAGCGCCCTTTGCCCGCTGGGTCTCGCCGCCAGCCCGGCAGTGTAATTCCTACGCACCGAAGCGGTCATTAATGCCAAACCTGCGGCTGCGAGGCGCTTCTCAGTTACCAATAAAACCTTTACTGCGACTCGCCTCGAACCGTCTTGAGAGAGCGCCCTGCTAGGCGCCCGGTGCCTGAGCGCTGTTCTGCCTAATGCCTCCCTTCCTGATCGCATTACCGGCCGCTCTCCCGGTACTATTTATGGGCAATAAAAGCTCCCGCAGGCCCCGGCCGGGCCGGGCTCTTCTCCGGTCAGGACGCAGAGCAGGTGACCCAACGCGCGGTTTTTCTTTTTCCCCGCTTCAATGCCAAACAGAAAATTTCTTGACTTTCCTTCATTTCTTCACGAAGTCACGCGTGGAGCTTCGGAGGGGGCGCGGAGCGCCGGCGGTGGCCGGCAGCAAAGGGGCCGCGGGGCCGGGCAAAGCCGAGCGGAAGGAGGACGAGAGCGAGCAGCGCCGGCCCGGCCCGGCCCTCCGCGGGGACGCGCAGCTGGCGGGGACAGGACGGCGGCGCTCCCCGGGATGCCAATAGCCGCCTCCCCACGGCAGGTCACTGCCGTTCAGAAAAGGCCGAGAGGAGGGAAAAAGCGAGAGAATGAAAAAATAGACATGTTTTTAAAAATCATAAATACACACACACAGAGAGAAAAGTTACCCCAATAAAACAAGCCAGAAGTCCAAACAGAAAGTTCAAACCAGCAACACAACCCCAACAGAGACCAAATCTCATTTACCTTTCGTGGCCGGGAAGGTTGCTATGATCATCCCTTCTGGTGGGATGGGGTCTCCTCGGAGATGCCCGTGTCGTCCGCTCCCCGTGTCCCCTGGAATGACACAAAGCGCGCGTACCCCCGCACACGCTCCCCGCGCTGGCCTCGGCCTCGCAGCCGGGCCGGGCCCCCCGCCCCCGCCATATAAGGCGCTCCGGGAAAGCCCCGGAGGACCCGCGGGTGCCAAGCGCTGTCCCCGACACTTTGGGTCACCCGACCCCGCCTCAGCTCCTTAAACACGGGGAAACCCTCCTTCTCCAGCAACGCCCTGGTGGGTTTGGTGTGTTTTCTGTTGTTGGGGTTTTTCTGTGGGTGGTTTTATTTCCCCAAGGGTATGTGGTGAGGCTGAGCTCAGCCAGCCCCTCCCAGCCGGCTGGGGCTCCTCGGTCGCCCCCAGAGCCGCGGCAGCCCCGGCCCTGCCGAGGCGAGGGTCGGGCGCTCGGCCGAGACGCGTCTGTCTGCTGGGGGTAGGAGTCAGGCTGGATGGAGCCCTCCCTTGCACGGACATGTGATTTAAATCTACCTCCGGGGAAATGCGGAAAAAAAATAATAGGGAGGAGGGGGGAAAAATATCAAAAGAACACCCAATCCGAAAGCTGACAGGAGCTACAGACACTAAATACGTGTAGGGATGAGAGAAAGAGTAAAAGTAAATAAATCTCGGATACCTAATTGAAAGGCAGAAGCGAGCCCTTTGTGTACACTGGGCTTCAGGGAGAGGAAAGCCAGAGCACGGGGAGAGCGGGGGGAGCTCGGGGGCTGCCTTGGTCCTGCCGGCGGGAGATTTACCTTCTCCCGGCCGTCTCCTCCGTCCAAAGACAGACAGACAGAAAGAGAAAAAAGCGCTAGGAGAAGCCAAGTAACTGGGGCGAAAGGCTGAGCGGCGCTGAGAGCTGTCCCGCTGCGAGGAGGGAGTCAGACTTCCCCGTGGCGCTGGGGAAGAGCGGGAGAGGGACGCTCCTGCAGCGCCAGTGGCAAACGGGCAGCGAAACTGGAAAGGTGCGAACAAACCTGGTGAAAAGAAATAACACTTTTGGAGTTTTTCTTTTTAAACGAGGTGCCTCGGCGAGTATATTTGCACATGTTTTTCTGCCAAAGGATCAAACGGAGCCTCCCAAACCAATTATATTTAATTATTTGTGGACAAGGCTGAAACTTTGTCATTCCAACCTAGTATGATAATTGACTGAAAAAAAAATCTCAAGTCTTGGTGTCTCATGTACAACCACAAGTTTTTCTCCCTGCATTTCTAATCAATGCCCAATAATTATCCAAATGTAGAGTATAATGGATATGATCAAACCCTTTCCTTGTTCACAATGCACTTGTTTGAAGAATTTAAGAAGCTCTTCAACTTGAGGGAGTGCATAATACCAAAGGATGCTCTGGACACATACTTTCATGTAAACACATGCAAATCAATCTTATTCCTTCTGTTAATCCCTTGTTCATCCACAGTAATAACAACTGTGATTAACAACTCCAATTTTATCTCTTAGGTTCTCCACATGAAAATATACTGATGATCTGCAGTTTGCAGTTTTCAGTGTTACTACCACATGCAGAACAACTCTCAAACATTTATTTTCTCAAACGTGACCTTTCAGGTACCGCTCGCCCTGGTATCAAGAGGAACCTTTCCCCACCAGTCCCAAACTTGTTTGCAACAATTCAGCCTCTTTACAAGTCAGCCTCTTCCTGGACACTGATTCCAGCATCATTTCCATAAAAACATCGGCTGGTAACTCCAAAGACTGTACAACCTGTTCATTCATCTGTTTCAGTTAAGAAAAAAAAGCAGTCTGTTAATAGATCAGTCCTGAAACTCAATGTGCACATACACATATTTCTAACAAATATCATTACTTTTTCTGATACCTCCCTTGTACATTGTGGATGCAGTCAGAAGTGTCTTTTACAACTGATGGAATATTCTTGACGTGCAGGTGCATATCTGGGTTAAAAAGGGCCTGTTTAGTGTCATCAGTGCTATCTAGTCATGCATACACTGTTGATCAGATGGTGCAACTGCAGAAAAGCAATGGCCTCTCAGCTTACTCTTTTTTGCCATTAACACTGTGACTGTAGAAAGTCTTCAGAAAAATAACTATCACCTTCATCTGCTATCACAATTTCCTATCATCTTAATTTTCCAGTTACCAGAAACAGTCTTTGGGAAATGCAGTTTTCCTGTAGAAATACAAAGCTGATAAGATAATAATTTCAAAAGGTAATTTAGTTTAAAAAAATGCCCCTTTCTCATGAGATGTAGAACTGAAAATATTTAACATGACTGTTTAAATTTTTTTTAAATATTCTTCTTACTCAATTTCTCATATTCCCACTTTTTAATTAAACTTTTAAAATTAAAGTGTGAATTTAATTTTCAGTCATTTATAAGATTTAGCTATGGAAATGTTATCAGACTATTTGATGCACAGACAGCTATAGCCTATGAGAGATCCCATTGGTGACTTCCAGTCCTCCTCAGGGAGCACAGCAGCAGTTGTTCAGTAGTTAGCAACATTAATCAGTAGTCTACATCCCGCAGTTTAAAGCAGTGAATAGGTAAGGTAAACACATATAAATCTTCATGTCTTAGAGAGAAACCTTGCATTAGTTTGTCATATGAAAGGGCAAGAAAAAGAAGGTGAAGAAAGCCTTTTGAGGCTCCACTGTCAATATGGAAAGCTTCCACACTGGTCCTAGCACTAGGCAGGACAGTGGCTGAAGCACTGGCTGCTGTGGGTGAGAATTAGCACTTTGGGCAACTGGAAAGGGCAAGGTCAACAGAACGCTCACAGCAGACGTTTTATGCCTCAGGAAGAAGTCCAGGAGAAGTGGTTACATGTAGGTAATTGTAGTGTCAATCTGGCCATCAACAATAAGTTTGCCTCCTATTTTTCTGGGAGGCCAGTCAGATTGGCTTTGAGACCCTGTCAATGGCCCCAACTGGTCCCTTACTGCTCTGTGTGGTGCAATGACAAATCTGAACACAGGACACTGCAGGAGGTTTCCCGGAATACTGCTTATTTCTCAAAGTAATCTGATCTGCTGCCTCACCTTCTAGGTTGCTACCATTGTGATTTCTCTTCTTGCATCTGCTCTACTGAAATATACAGGGAAAGAGGGATCACATTTTGAGAATTAGCATGAAAGCCATTTTAATGGCTGGACACTCATTTTTCTCATCTTCCTGTAGTCAGAAAACCTCTTGATTTGATACAGCACTTACTACCTAGATACTGGAGGGCTGATTCCTAAAATGGTTACATAGGAATTTGCAAAATAAAAAGACACAGCCCTATCCTCCATGTTTACACTGACCAGAGGGTTGTCTTTTATCATCTCACTTCATCCCCACTCTGGACACTTGCTTTCTGCTCTGAGGGGCAGGCAATGAAATTTGCAGTTTGCAGGCACATGCAAACTGGAAAAAGCAGAGCAAGAGTGAGGCTGCGTATGCCAGAGGAGGACTGAGGTGCTCTGTGAGTGTGGAGCTGTGTGAAACCTTGGGCAGCACCAACAGCAGCTGGACAAGCAATTGTGGCCCTGCTTTGGGAAAGAAAAGGCAGAGTGCCAGATGGCAGTAAAACAGAAGAGCTGAGATCTAAAAAAAAATCTTAAACAAAACAACAAAACAAAATTGTGTATAGGCAAGAAGCCTTCTGGAGTAACACAGATTTCATTGAGAGGTATTTTTTAAAACAAAGTTGCTCGTGATGTCTCTTGTTTTCCAAAGAGCACATTTTACCAGATACCTGCAACGAAAATACCATAAAACATTACCTAGCTTATTCAGAAAGTCACTAAGGGGGAAAAAAAGCTTTCTTCAAGGGGAGTTTGATGTGCTGTTTAGCCTGCCCTGTCATTTTTCTTGTCTCTCTTCATAATCTCTATGCAACCCAGAAACAGCCAGTAAAAAAGAGAGACCCTCTGCTTGTTTAATTACTTCCTGAAAATTTGACAACTACTACTTCGGTCTCATTGGATAATCTACTTTTAAATTACCTAGTCTTTCAAAGACAGCATAATTTGAGTACATTTACTTCCCTAGCTATACATCATGCCTATCAAAATTAAATGCTTCCAACATACCAATGCAGTGTTTTAACATTTCACTTCTGTATGTGAAGTGAATTTACACATTTAACAGTAAATTTAACTTTTTAACAGATTTTTATACCTCTAGCAGTAAAGCGCAGTTAGAAATGGATTTTTTTTTTTCTGATGACAAAAGTAAAATTATGTAAAAAATTGTAGCAGTTTATAAAATGCAAATCTTGGTGTCAAATTTTGTGGTAATTAAAAGGTTTTTCCTTATTCCTGCTTAAGACAAAACCTATTTTACTAGTACAACTAATTTCTGAACAAAATATGAACACAGGCACAAATTGAGAATGCATTTCTGCTCTACATATAATCAAAATTATAAATGTCATCTCAAAAGAATTCGTATGATTTTCCTCTGATTTTTAAGACTTCTTTTTTTTAAAGCAATAAAATTATTTACAGAAATTTAGAATAAACTGTTCAATGTTCTCCTTTAGCAGACTATTCAACTGCCATTTTAACTGATGAATATGTGATTTTCTAGAAATTCTGTTTTTTCTGTGATCCGTATGATTATTTTTACTTCTATATCAGAAAACAGAAAATTATCTTAACAACACGTATTGATTATCACCAAAATATGCAATAAGCACGTATTGAGGGTGTGGTCTCTGCAGGGTGTGTGTGTTTTTCAAAGCTGAAAGGCTACCCCACACAGTACTAGGATTCCTCCTGTAGAGAAACGGGAAGTGAAAAGCAGTCACAAAAACAGACCTCTCCCCCAGATATTAGCATTGCTTTTGAGCATTCTTCTCTCAGGAAACCCTGAATTTGAGGTTGGGGTTTTTTTTTTCTTTTGTTTGTCTGTAGTGACACATGTCAATAAGCCCTATTTTTAAACGAGAGTAGTTTTAATTGCAGGAATGCATGCAGATCTCATGGTGGATCCTGTTGGTATAAGCACCACATGTGTGTGCATGCATGCAAGCCAGAAGACTGTCTACAGCACATGTGCAGGTCAATCCAACATGAGCAAAACCAAAAGCAAAGGAGGTAAAGAAACAGCACGTAAAAAAAAGGAAAAAGAAAGAACCCCCCTTGCTTCTAAATCATCACAAAGACTGCAATATCCTGTTATCTGTTGTAGTAAATTCATATACAAAAATAAAGAAACAAATGTTGCCCTTCTGTGAAGGGAGATAATAAAAGATTGATTCTTCAAAAAGGAAAAATAAAAATCCAAACAGAGGAGAGAAGAAACACGCTATACTCAAGAAAAGCACAGACTGACTGACATAACATTTAAGCAGCCCAAACCTCTTGATATTGTCTGTTGAAATTGTCTTATGGAGCAAACACTACAGACAGGAGATGAAAGGCAAGTAAAAGCCACTGTATATCTGGTTGCCACAAACTTGCTCCTAAACCATACCATTGACCCAGTGAAGATCAGATTTCTATGCTGATCTTAATTTATTTTTTCCTACTACAGAGCTAAAAGGGACTAAAACCACCAAATGAATACACTTTTTTGTGGAGTCCATAACAAATGCATTTTATCTTAAAGAAAGAATCCTACTCACCAAAGATTAGTCTTGATTTAAAATATTTACCCTGAATGCCTCATTAATTCTTTTACTGTGGTTACCAAATGGTAATTAGGTAGATATAAGAAAGGCAGAAGTGTCAAGTTATAACATTAAATGATGATATAACAGCAACACCACTTCAGACACCAATATTTTTTTGTTTAATGTCAAGAAATTAAAATCAGTTACCTACCTGTTTCTAAATTTCTGGGTTTTGATTTCAATGATTTACCAGCTCAAGTTTCCTCCTCTCTCATATCCTAAGCACATTTACATGTTCAGGAAATACTAAGAAAATTACAAATCTTATTAAAACTTTTGAAACTTTCACTGAAATACCATATAAAATAAGAAATAGTATGCACAAATAAATCTTCCTCCTTTCTCTATTCCAGGTTTACAGCGAAACATGTGAAGTGAAAATTGATACACAAGACAAGTTTTAGGCCCTATTTACAGAACTCACAAGAATAATCTTTGGAAACAGGAATATTTGGAAAGAATGACAGTAATCAACTATGAATAGGTTTAAAAATTTAAAAGTTAAGGCTGCTGAACAAAATCATTAGAGGTATATGCCTGTGACTGAACTCTCAGGATCTTACTTAGCCCCCTAATGAAGTCTGGCCAACAGTTCCTGGTAATGTTAGTGGAAAGTGTCCTGCACATTTGAAAACTACAGTACTTATTGAACTGCCTGAATAAGGTGTTTGGTTAGGCAGAGGGCACATTGAAGGCAGGAATCTCCTAACATATGCACACACACTTTCAGTGTAGTTGGTCTGCTCCCGTTCTTAGTCGATGCCATTTTTCTGTGGGTTGTGCAGTAACAGTTTTTACTCTTACTTGTTATTGAATGGCACACACAGATTGTTCTTCAATTGTTCTTCCAAATTTCTATTATTTTTGTTTTATCTTGGAGTGTTGAACAACCTAAGTTGATACATTAGAAACACAAACCAAAACATGCTGATTTACTTGAATGTAGTGGATTTTGATTGTAGTAAGTTGATTTTGCATAATCACTGTCAAACTTGGAAAATAAACTTCAAATTTCTCTGCAAATATAAATTATGCTATTTATTTATTTAGTAAAGTATTTTACTTACTATCCCATTTTGCATAATATTTAAGGTCAGAACAGTCACAATAGAATTAAATCACTCTTTTGAATGAAGCCATGCTCATCCAGTGATTTATAAAAACAGATTAGATCTTAAAAATCAATCATTATAAATGAAAGAATTCCAGGCAACATCCCACCTGGAATTAATATCTAATTAAGTCCTACAATCTCGAAAAGAAAAAATAAAACTTCTTTAGTGACTTATGCACTGTACCTGGCATTTTTAACTTTTCTTATGTAAAAGCTCTTATATAGTAGCTGTCACTCAAGATCTATACTTTTGCTCCAGTATCAGCTTTCAAATTAATGTTACACTGGGTATCCCTTTAAAATAATAACTAGCCACTCCTAAACTTCTGATCCATCTTAAAAAGCTTGTACTAAAATTGATTTTCCTACAGAAATTTTATCCAGAAGTTCTTAAAAATACCTGAAAAATTAAGTTGTTCTGATAGTGGTTTACAGTATAAATAAATAAAAGTATAAAAAGTGGATACTTCCTCTCTTGTTTTTTGTATGATCTTGATTTTTTTTCTTGAAGCATTAGAATGTTATTTGCTATTCTCTCCTTAACATTGCAGGGCTGCTACACAACAGCCGCATTCCCAACATAAAAACAGTTTTCTCTATTTGAAGTCAGTCCCCACTGCATTCACACTCCTTGGGGCAAGGCCCAGGTGTGAAGCTTAGTGAAATACATTTCCCAATGGTCATGTCAGAGTCAGCATTTTGTAAAAAAAAGTACATTTGTAAGAGATATAAAGTTCCTGTAGAGGTAGAGTGTCATGAAGGTAGAAACAACTCAGTTACTTTAGTCAGTAAAAAAATTCTTAATTCTTAGAAAAATAAAGTAAGATAACTTTATAAGTAAATGTAATAAGCTCTGTATAATATTGGGTGATTTTTTGACAATCTGCAATAAAAAGCCCATCAGGCGAGGTTTCTCTTCCCCTTAAGGAATTTCTTTTTACTTATTTCTTTCTGACTTTGAAAAAGCGTAAGAATTATTTTTTTAAACAACTGGCTGCAGATTAAAATTAACACTGTACATTTCAATTATTATCAAATCATCAGGGAGCCAAAAGAATTGGCATCTTTTTAATTAAAATATTTTTATCAGATAACCTAAGCCTCCAAGGCCATATATTTGATTTTAATTAAAAAAAATTTCTGCTTGTGATCATTGTTCAGAATTAATATACCAAATAAAATATGGGAAGAAAGGAGGTAAAGGGAGGTTATATAGTGTTACCTGATAAAAGGAGACAGTAATATTTAAAATGAGGTAAGTGTTACACCGATTTATGATGTATTTTATCTTCTAGAGAAACCCTAGTTTATCGTAGTGTCGTTCAGTTCGAAACGTCAGCTGTATATCTTTCTGCTTTTGAATGTAACTCTAGGTTGAAAGGAAAAGGTTTGCAGTGACGTGATGTATAAGCAGATCAAAAGCTTGGCATTTTTTCTGGGATAATTCCCTTTGATATTGAAGCATTTTTGTTGTCATAAATACATAAATATTATAAATATCTTATAAATATCTTGAAAGAATATTAATTAATAACACTTAACATGCCTCTCATCTTCATGGTGTTGTACAAACATCTATGAATCAGAAAGGATGAAATGCTCCTTTTGTTTTAGTCCTCACTCAAATTATCCTGTAAACATCCTCATCCCTAACCCAGTGAGCACCAGAATTTGTAATTTTTTTTTGTTTCAAAATGAAAACAAAACATCTTCATTCATACCCTGCTTTCCTTTGTATCCATAACATATCTGTATCAGGAGCCTTGCCAGTACAAAAATTTAAAAAAAAAAATAAAAAAAAATTGAATTTGAAAGGTGATACAGGGCCAAGCAAATCAGCCTCTTAATCCCACATTTAATCTAATCACTGAAAAGCAAGGTAGCAGCCCAGCACCAGGCTAACCTGAGTGTTGCAGCTGGGAAAGCAGAGGTGGCACTTGGCATCAGCTCCAAGCTGTGCACGAGATGAAAATGCTTTGGCTTTTAAGGACACTAGTGAATGTTGTATTAATACATTTTCTAAACTAAAATTATATGCTAACTAGGATTCAAAAACTGCTGTGACTGAAGGAGGAAAGATGTCACCAACTTGCAGATGAGCAGGATTTAGCTTCTTTCAAGGTAGCAGTTCCTGCCTTACATTGGCTTCCAAATTCAGAAGAAGCAATGAGATGTCACTTCTTGGTAAATGCTCACTAGTTGGTTCTCATCTCCTAGGATTATACCAGTTGATCATTTACCATTCAAAATCACAAAAATTGTGGATTTCTGATCCTAATGCTTGAAGGCCATCCCATTCCTCTGTGCATACCCATATATCCAATGGAGACTACTTTTCAATTTTCTTCATAGATTTAGTGGTATACACACACTTCAAAGAAATTAACTGAAGGAAAAAAATATGATCTTCACTTGTATTGTCAGTGAGTTATTTTGCTCTTTGTAAGCTAAGCCAGTCCCCCTGACCACCATTGTTTATTTCCATTTACAGAAATTTGTAGGATAATGTAGAGTGTAGTCTAAGGATTATAGCAGCCTGACACAATTGTCAGCACAATTTATTAAAAAGTGCCAGCCTGAAGTCTTGTGTTCTTCCACTTTTCATCCTTAGAAAACAACTTTTGGTCTAGGTTAGAGTATATTTCTTCATTACACTGTTAATTTTTTAGTTCTCATAGCTTGTTCCCAGAGTAAATGAGATAATAGCTATCTTAATCTATAAGCCATTAAAATATTTGCCTCATGAGAGTTCAGGGTCTGGGCTGTACACTTTAGTGTTAACATCTTGGATGTAACTACAAGAGAAGAAATCATTGTTAAACCAGAAGGATTTGTTTTATTTTCACTCTTAAAAAAAAAACAAAAAACAAACAAAAAAAAAACCAGAAAAAAAACAAACAAAAAAAACCCACAAAAAAGCCAAACAAAAAATCCACAAAACTCCCAAGAACAACAAAAAATCCCCACAACAGATTTTTCCAACTAAGAAAAAGAAGAAACTTGCATAAATCTGCCAGGGACTCAGCTCACAATTTAAGCTCATCCTGGTGGCTAAGGAATTAATAAATAACTGTTGAGGACTCATATACATTCTGGGGATTTAAATTAACATAATTCAGGCAGCAGGGTTTTATTTATGCATATGCAATCCCTTAGCTTATTACATCAACTTGTTGGATCCATTGGGCCCATTCCAAACCAGTCAAATGCAAAAGGAGGGTCTCCTATCAGCTTAGGGCATTTTGGATTTGTTCTGTTGAAGACAACAGGTCTTGAAGACATTTTCAGACTCTCTTGAAGAGGCTAAGATACCTTGGGAGTTTGGGACAAATATATGGATGCTGCTTTAGACTTTAATTTTTGTCTGTTAGTCTTCCACTGAATGGCTTTCAGGTTGTCATCTGAATCAGGTTATCATCTGAATCATTTATGCACACACCCAGGCAGATGCACATACATGGATACACACAAACATGCAGAGCAAGAAGACTTATGTAGAAAATCAAGCATTTGCTTTTCTGTTTCCATTTCATGATTCTGAAAAGGAAAAAAAGATCTACTTTCTTTCAAATCTTCCCAGGACAAAAAAGATTCTTGAAAGATCCAAATGAGAACGGTGGCTGAGTTCATTACTGATCTGACAATGAAACAGAAGGGTTCTCTTGAGTCTCCCTTCAGTGGGTTTGTGTTAGAGAAACATCTCTTTGTCGTCTGTTCACTAAGTTTCTATCAAGCTAAAATATATTTAGAAATTTGCAATACTCAATGACTGGCAACAATTTACAGTTTATTAAAATATTTTAAAAAGCAAAGAAACAATAAAATATGTGTACAGGAGCCAAAGTACTCTATCTTTCCCTTTCTCTTCCTCTTTCAGAGAGAAACATTATGCTTTTCTGAAACACTCTGCTGCCCTGGTGAAAAAAAGAGAACAAATGCATTAACAGGATCTCACTTTTCCTTCGTTCACTGTCTTAGAAAACTGACCCTGGAGTTTTGGCAGCTGAGGTATATGGAAGGGAAGTTTGCAGACAAACCCCTCTTTTGCCAGCAGAATTTGGGTGGAAAACAAATTTGCAGGCCAAATTGGTCCTTCATAATTGACTGGGGTATACAAATTATAAGGGACTCCAACATGCACATCAAAAGACACCATGAATCACCAGGGACAAGGATAATTTACTCTGCACAGTTCTGAAAGGAGTGTTTTGACTGGCTTTTGCCTTTTACCATAAAACACCCTTTCTCTTGAGTTTTTTACTCTTCATTTATTCATAGTGTCCTCCAAACCAAAAAAACCCCACAAGCCTCAGACATTCAGGACTACAGTAGCTGTCGTAGGCCCCAACACTTTATCACCTGTGCTTTACAGAAGGTGAACCTGGAGCACAGAGTCTGCCATTTACCATAGTCAAATGAGAAAGTAAAAGACCTAAAAATAAAGCTTTCTCTCAAGCCAGCTGCTGGGGCTCTAGGTGGAGATCTCTGTTTTTCCAGTCACACTGTGTGCCCTTAGAATCAGAGGGCAGCAAAGAGCCTTTCTCATTGAAATCCATTGCGATTCCAAGAAAGAGAATCTTTGACTTGTTTGCTATGCTTCCCTTGACATACTGCCTCCAGGGCAATGTTCAAAATGACCTTACATCACAGTTTACATTCATAATCCATCACTGCAGAGGGAAATCAAAACAACAGACTCTTTCCCATTTCATTATGAAGGGTTGCTCTTGTTCTATGTTGTGTCCTTGGGAAAGAACCAGTGGTGAAGCCAGATTAGAACTATGAAAAACACAGAATACTCCCACCCCCAAAAAATAACCCCTGTACAAGGTGCATTTGCAAATTAGCCACACCTTGGAAATGTGCATTTACAAAGTTGCAAAAATCAAGTGGCTAAAAAATTAATAAAATAACTTTTCTTCAAAACTCAAAGGCCTCGTAATGCTTATCAGATGACAAATCTCACTGAAATGCCTCAAGTATCACTTTTAGATTTTAAATATTAATGTATGCACACATTATGCCATTTTTATATGTAAAAACTACGGTTTTTTAGCAAATACTACATTTAATACAGATTTCTTTTCCCTTCCAGATTCTTTCTTCACATGTCAATATAATATTTCAGAATCTTGCAAAACAATGTTGTTACTCACCAGAACAGAAGAAATCTCACCATCTCTTGAGGCTGACAGTGAAAGCCCCCTCCATTTTATTTGTCAGTCCAATTAATAAAAATCCTACCTCAAAAAGTGAGTGAATAAACAAACATGACACAGCAGGTTTAGATACAAAAACTCAATGAATTGATAAAAACCTTGAATTCTGTAGTATTTTTACTATCACCAGATCTAAAAACAGTTTTACTAAACAGCTCCCCTTCTTTGGTAAGAGAAACAAGGATGGAAGCTGTACAATAACCTTCAGTGCTTCTTGATAAATAGCAAAATAGCTCAGTGGAAATGTTCAACTTCTCTATGATTAAAAAACAAACCTTTAATGTAGTTTTTGTTTACTGTGTCATAAGTGCAGCGTTGGAAGTTGCTGCCAAAGAATCATTGGAACAGGCATCACTAAGGCAGTGTCAGCCAGCCAGCTCTTTGAAAATGATTCAGTTCCTCTAGTCTTATGACTAAAATAATATGCAGTGGCTCCAGCCCGAAGCCTGGTTAATACATCTGTCCAGAACACATAATTACTTGGTCATAACATTCCCCCGGCCACCAGCCAACAAACCAATCAGCATTTCTTCTTAACTCACTAGAATTTTTGCTGTGTCAAACTGTTTGATCTCTAGGTAGTAAAAATGCAAAAAATGGAAGGACACTGCACTGGAAGGTTTTAATTTAACATAGTTTCTCATGGAAATTAAATCTGAAGACAAACATGTTTTTGTTGACATTTCTAGAGTTGAGATTTTTTTATTCTGCTTTGGGAATGATATTGACATATTTATCTTGCAGCTTTTTTCTTATCTCTTCTCCAGTTAAGATTCTGAAATGTAATCCCCCTTTCATTAATTACTTTCACAAAAAAACCTCATGTTTATGAGAAAGTTAAATGATACCAGCAAATTTAACAGGCCACGATGTAACTATCAAGTTATCAACTATGCTTGATTGTCTACACTCTGCATGGAAATGAAACTGAAAGAAGTGAAAAAGTCTGTATTTACACAGATACTACTATCCACAGTTCTATAGCTTTATTTGTAAGTGCATATATTTAATTTTCTGCAGCTTAATTTTGCAAACTCTGATCCAGTTCCTGAGGCACTTTGCACCTATAAAAGCTTTATATTTACTTCACCAGGACACAGGATCAGGAGAACAGTAGTGTTATACTTGCTTCCTATAGCATGTGCCAAAACCACACTCAGGAAAGCACTCCATGCATATTTCAGAGTAATTCAATCTTTTCTCTTTGCAGATATGGTATTTCTAAAGTAACAAAATAAATTGCTACATTTTCTACAGTGAAGAACTTAGGCATCACACTCAAAGAAGCAACCTTAAAGAAACTGCAAAATTTCCAAGTTCATACTGTATTTATTCACTTAAGTGTTGTAGTTTCACCCAGTATCCTTTTTTTATCAGTGTCTCCAGACAAAGAAGCACCTTTACCTCATGGCCAATACTGGGACTTAAAGGCACTACAAGAATACAAATAAAGAGCAAGGCACTTTCCCTGTCCACATGGGCTATTAGTCATTTGTTCTGGCGAATAAGAAAACAACAATTACCCTAGTTTCCTTCAGAGGGTTTCACAAGAGCCACACCAGATGTATATACATTTTTTATTTTAAGAGTGGTGCATGGGAGAGGACAGTAGGGTTGCCCAGTTCATCCAAAATGGAAGACTAGAAGGAAGATGAAGCTCTCATCTGAATTCTGTTTCAGGTTTTCTCTCCCTGGGTCACAGAAGGAGGAAGGACTGGGAAAATCCCTCTTTCAGAAGGAACTAGGATATGGTTTCAGAGAAGCTCAGTTGCTTTGCTGTTTATTTCCTACTAGTACCAAATCTCAGATTCAGTACCTTGTCTGTGCAAAAGTGGAATTTAAAACACCCGAACAGCATATTCTGAATTCTTGGTGTAGTACAGTACAGGGATAGTTAAATATTTCAAAGGTCTATACATATGTCCTATGAATGTTAATAGTAGTATCATGCATTTCAACCTTAACAAAGATTGTGTGCAGTTAGATGAAGAGAAACTGTGACACATCTGAAAAATGGCTAATTACAACCAAATAATTGGTTATAAGGAAGGTGGGGTTCTTATCATGTGTATCAGCTTCTACTTGAAATCACCCTTATTTTCCTGAGTCTAAACATTCAAACTGTTATAGTTATGAGCAAAGGTAACTCTTCACAATATTTTGAGCAAAATGGGAAAATATTTTATAACTTTTATGCTCCAGAGGATACTTAGAAAATATAAAGACTGGTGTATTAAGTTTAGAAATGCCACAATAATTTGCCTGAATTCATGTGACCTACCCACATCAGTTGCCTCTTCATGCAAGTACACTTTATCCGGCTTTAATTTTATCATCTTTCAGTAGATTTGCAACAAGATTCCTGTATTATTTGGTGAAATCATGATACAGCATTTTTTTGTCTTCTGCATTTATTGTGTCTTTAACCATTCCACAGAGGCACATTATCCAGCCTTGCTTTAAATACAAAGCGATGAACTTTGTGTATATATATCCACCTTCCTCCCTCACACCAAGCTTAACAGAGTACTTTGCAGATTTATTTTCATGCTACCTTACTATTAAGACCCATGAAATGACTGGGTTTTTTTATCCTCATAGAGAAACAAAAAAATCCTCAGGAGAAGTTATAAATTTGTAAGACAATCTTCACATACATAGTAGAGTGAAAAGTTTGACTATATACATAGGTTCTCAATGTCAGCACTGAACAGTTTCAGCAGTAGTAACTGAAGGCTAAGTTCTCCTGGAAAACTGGCTACAGGTCTTTCATATTAGTTAAAATAAGAAATTATGAAAATTGAGTAAATATCTGAATGAGAATACTAGCATTCACATGCTTTGTTGTTTCCTTCATTTACAGAAGCAAAAACACCCAAAAATTCTTGTGCATCCCCTAAATATGTCTTGGCCATGTTTACACAGATTTTTTTTTCCTGAAATGTTTATTACTCCTCACAGCATCATAAAATTTCAATAAGTCCCACCTTGCCAAAACACCAGCTAACCACAGGCACTGAGGTATCTGTTACCCTCTCCACTAGCAGTGAGGAGAGGCACCTGGAATACAAATTCCTCTCTGGAAATGTCTATCAGTTGTGAAGTTCAAAGTTAACATAACCGAGGGGTAAAGTGAAGGTAACTTTAAAATTGTCTCAGCTAAAGTTACTTCAAATGAAAGACTTAATTTCCATCCTTATGGGGTGGTGGGGTGCATCCAGACTGACATCTCACAGGATGCTTTGCTGGAGCATGACAACCACAGCAATCTCCCATCTCTTTCCTCCCTCTGCTGCCACTCTTTCCAAAGGCAATATTTATCTTTCTACTCAGAAATGAAAATGAAAGCTGAAAAAATGTACAGTATGATGCAAAGCATTTCATGTCATAGCAAAAACAGCTTAAAGCCAGCATACCAGTGATGATATCATTCATAGACAACAGGTAATTTGGAAAGTGGAAGGGAGAAGCCAATATCTCTAGTGTGATGTGATTTTGTACTGAAAAGCCCTCACATAAATGCACACGTGCACAGGAATGGAATTGAAAGCACTTAGTTTGGGGACTGAACACTAGAAAATGTACAGTTGGGAACCACTTTCCATTGGTTGGTAGATGATCTAATTGACTTTATTCTTTAACCTGCTATTGAACCTCTATTAACATTTCCTGATTTTTGCAGTATTAAGCAGCAAGCTCGATACTAAGTGCTTTTTTTTCCTCCTGGAATATGCATCTTTTCCAAAACATTTATCAGAGTTTGCTCTGGTTAAAAAGAAAAATCTTTAATTACTATTAAATACACCTTTGACTGAATCCAGGCTACAATGTAATAAGTAACTATGTATTCTGGATGAACTCTATAGGGCTTCTTACTGTTATATATTCATCCCTTCATCAAGACAATCCACTGTACTTCAGGCAGTATACATATATTGCAGTCTGTGTATATAGATGCTGTATATATTACTGCTTCCTTAAAATAACAAGCAGAGTCATGAGAAAATATAAAGAATAAAGATGAAAGACATAACTGCTTAGTTTGGAAATTAAACATAAATTAAGGTGGAAGAAATTCTCATTATTTACTTAGGGCCTGATCCAAAGCTCTCTAGAGTCAGTGGAAAGAACATCAACCGCACAAGGATTTAAAATGTGACACTACAGTTGAATGCTTTGAGAAAATGTCTGGGAAAGCAGCACCAAAAAAAAAAAAAAAAAAAAAAAAAAAAAAAAAAAAAAAAAAAAAAAAAGAGCCTACTTAGAACTGGAAAGGGATAGGACTTCCTGGATTATTTTACACCATTTTTACCTGTGGGACAGTCTTGATCTCAGCTTGCAAGGACATGCATTGCTTTATTCCATCTGTGCAAGAGTGAAGCATGCTAAAACTTTGTGACACTGGATCAAGTGTGAGAAAGGGGTAGAGCAGGAAAAAAAATACCTTGGGTAATAGTCACACAAGCACTGCAACTAGGGGAGGACACCTCTAAGCAACTATATCTGTGACCTCTAGTGAGGTCTCAGCCCATTCTGCAGCCCAGGGCAGCAATCCATGCACCACAGGTTTGGGAGCACCACTGGCACACCGCACGTGTCAGAGGGTCCACGCTGCTGAAACCAGTGGAGATCAAAGAAAATAGCAACCAAAGAAAAGTCACTGCTTCTCAGGATTTCCAGCATCCCCTCCATTACTATCTAACATTTCCACTGACAGGAAACTGCGTATCCAAAGTACAGGATGAGACTTTTGAGATTGCTTTTTCCTCCCAATGAAATTTGGTTTTCTGGCTCTTTTGCTGGGTGGGTTCTCTCCACTAACAAGAACATCCATTATTCTGACTGGATATTAAGTTATCATTAAATTTAACACACCACATGACTGACATTCAGACATTTTTTGAGTACAGACACCATGGAACACCTACACAGAACACTCTTATAAACATTTTAATATGTTGGAAAGCATGGAGCATTCCATTTGAGTTCCAGAACAGAAAATCTGCATTGAGTGTGTGTAACACACTTAAATGTAAATCTTCAAGAATGCACAGAATTATAGGATTTCACATAATTTTTCCTATTCTACATCCACAAGAGTGTGAAAGTCAGTGCTGAATAGTCCTTTAAAAATTCCCTCAAAGATTTCTTTTCATTCACTATTATATTATTTGCTCCTTACTCTTGCAGTCCATAGCAATCAAACTAAAAAAACTTAGAGTTCAGTGAGATTTTGTACAGTATGTAGACTTTACATCCAACAAGAAAGTATGATAAAAATAGTAGTAGAGATACCCTTGATTGAAAAAGTCTGGTTCTGTGTAATTGTCAGAGAATCACAGAATTAAATAATTAATAAAATTTACTTTAGTTTATAGAATTATGATGCTAGACTTTCCCTGCTCTGTTTTGGTTGTAAGTCATCCAAGGAAAGAATAAAGAAGGAATTTAGCATTTGCTTGTAAAATCACTGGAAGCAGAAACCTGAGCCAACTGAAGTTTAACAGTAAAGAAATTTACTCACTACCGCATTGCTACTGTTTAATTGTTTATTACTTTGAAAATGTACTCCCAATAGTAACATTAAAATCTGGTTCTAGGCCAACCCAGGCACATAAGGTAAAGCTGGAAAAGATCCAGTTAGTTTACAACATCACAGTTTGCAGTGTCAAAGCAACAAAAATTTCCTTTAGATTCAAGGACATCATAATATCTTGTTTAAATTAAATGCTGAAAATATAAACAGACTTGTTTTTCTCTTTTTTTTTTTCTTTTTATGTTTAGACTCATCATAGTGGAAACAGCTTCCAATATAAGGATAAAACTAAACAGACACAGTGATATTATTCTGGGAAAACAAACTCTTACCTTCAAGAACCTATGCCCACCCTGCTGAATCAGTTGAGAAGTTCAGCTGATTAAACTTCAGCAACCAAATTTAAAGGAAAACTTCCAAAAAAATGTCAGCATGCCAAACGGGTGTGGGGAAGCCAACACTCACATAAAGAGCAATTTTCACAGGAAATGGAGGTTGTTTGGCTGCCAATCCTAATTATGGCATCTTCAGGTTTCTCCCTGTTCCATTCATACTAGAAGTACCAAGATTAGCATTTGGTTGCCCAAATCAACTCCATGCCTTTTTGGAATGTTGTAAAGCAGTCTCCTAGGAGACAGCTGGGACATTTCCCTTAGGTCTTGATCTCATAACTCTAGTTACAAACGGAGATGTTCCTTGACTCTGGTAACAATTTCTTCCCCAAAATGTTGGTATTAGCACCTCCACCATTTTCACTACAGTGCATCAGAGCATGGTGGCTTGTATTCTGTATGAAGAAAGCAAGCCATTCTTTGAACATACATTTTGCTCAAAGTTAAATAATGTGTTAAGGAGTTCATATAATATCATGTTCTACAGTGTATTTCATTTGACATATATTCTGGCAGACATTCCTCAATACTTTCTATTGAGCTATGGCGTCAGTTATCCTCAAAGAACTTCTCTATTCAGCTTGTAACTCTTCCCATCCGCCCTAGGAAAAAAATCCCAACACAATACCAAAATAAAGCTACAACCGCTCTGCAGGGTGTGAGGGGCTCCTTTCCTGAGCCACTGTCACACACTGAGAGGCTGGCCAGGGCACTTCTGGGAGGGGGCAGTGCCATCCCTCAGAGGTGACTCTGCATTGCGAGCTGTGCCAGAGGAGCTCACCCAGACTCCCAGAGCAGTGCAGAGGGAGGGGCACAGCAGCACTGCCAGCAGCCCTGCTCTGCCCTGCAGCAACAGTCACCACTTGCATCCCACCCAGCACCGTGAGCCCCCAAGGCAAGCAAAGGCTCCTACCTGGTCTCTGTGTCCCTTAACAAGTTATTATATAGCCTTACCCAAAGCAGCGAGACTATTTCTATTTTATGGCTTAAATTTGATACTGCACACTTGTTCTCTGTTTGTTAGCATGTGTCCTAGCTTGCAGCCTGTGAGGAGAAAGAAACTGCATTATTTTGTGGAGGGTTAGCAATTTTTTATAATAATTACTAAACTAAACAAGACAATGTTCTATTTATTTTTAGGCCATATTATATTTTGTGAAAGAACTTGAGCTTTTACTTAACAGCATTACTAGGCACATGGCAGTACATGAATGGAATGTAAATATATGTAATTATTTTACCCATTTTTTTTAAGCTTTAACGTTCTGAATGATCTCAAACTGTTTTCCAAACTGGTCTATGAATAACATGGCTTAGCTGCTAAAACCACAGAAGAAACTCCTGTACCACAGAATGGACTAGCACTGGTATTTTTTCCTGGTAAAGTGTGTTTGTTCTATACTATCAACAAAATATTGTATTTCCCAATACTACACTCTTAAGAATACATTAGTAAAGACATAATCTCAGTCTTCCAGCCAAAAAAGCCCTCCAAGCCATTTAGAAGGTAGTATTGTATTTTCCCTTGGTTAATACAGTATTTGGGGAGAGTATTATTCAAAAGGTAACAAGCAAGAACAAATGTCTCTGTCTTCAAGTCCCAGGAGATTGTGGTGGCATTAAGAAAAAAATTAACATTTCAAACTGCTCCATTAAAATCAGTTCCTATAAACATGTACTTAGGACTATAAGTATGGAGAAACCATTCAGAACAGAATACAGAAAAAGACTGACAGAAGGAGTCTTCACAGCACTTGCTGACTTTACAGAAAACCAAGATGAAGATTCAGGAATAAAGAAGGGCAAAAGAATCACAGAATATAATAGGATATCAAAAAATGCAATACTTGCTGGATGCTGGGTGTCGTCACTTTAAAGCAAAAATTATTTAATTTTTTTTTTAACCGGATAAATCAAGTACCTTTGCAGAGATGCACCCTCATTTTTATCCATGCTTCAAGTGCACAGATTAAAAATCACAGTCATACTCTTCCTGCAGACAGTTTGGTAAAACTGCCCTGGAAGGATACACAGACTGATTAACAAACATATCCCACAGCTGCCTTAGGCTGTGCCAAATGGCTTCTGTCTCACTGCAAATGAAGATGTTTAAATCTGTGCTAGAGGGGGCCAAGGAGTCACCAGGACTGATGTGGAGTCCTAAAAGTCTTATTTTCTTTCCCACCTTGCATAGGGATAGAGGCTGGAGGCTGAATTGGCCTGCAACATAGGGTTTTAGGGCTTTCTTTCAGCACACCATCAAATAATTCAGAGTAAGGAAAAAAAAAAAAAGAAAAAAGAGAAAAAGAAAAGCACAATTTCAGCTGCTCTTATAATAATCTCATTTCCTGGTTGACAGGTACTGAAAAAATCCCCCAAAATCAGATTTCATGCTACTGCTGTGTCATGCAGAATGCTCCATATCAGAATAGAATCCTGTAAAGGGCAAAGATCAAAAGTAGTAACTTTCTTTGGATTCGGCGTGGAAAGACACCATACTTTATACATCCCAACAAAGCAAAATGTTGAGACTGCATATCTACAAGCATGTAATGTTGTAGGTCTGGTGATGTGCTCAAA
>VYXD01003405.1:58281-126708 GCA_013397195.1 Hylia prasina
CCCCCTTTTTTTTTTTTGTCCTCCTTTAAATTCTTTTTTGAGTCCCCAAAGATTAGGACTGGTTTCAGTCCAACCTTATGAGAATCTTTTCATGTGTCTTGTGTTTGTGTGCAGTAATTACATAAAGATTTTCTTAACCCTTAGCCACTGATACCTAAGAAGAATTAAGAGCAGCTTTTCCATGACGGAGTCCAGTCAGCTGTTCCTGCAGACCATTTTCTAATGGTTTTTAACCTTGTGTCATTTGGACTTCCCTCTCCAAACAGATACATTTCAGTAAGTGGCTCATTAGCATCACACAGGAGAAGAATCCTTACTTTTTTTCCTTTTAAAACCACCATATCCTTAGCTATCTATCTCTGTTGTTTGTACTGATATTACAGCCACTTCAGTAAATTGAAGCTCTTCCACAGATCTCTACTCCAAATCAGCGCCAGCCTCAATTCTTTGGCTGAGGCAAATGCCAGACATTGTTTATACAGTGGTAATCAACATGGTAAATTTAGAATATACCAGAATAAATTATGATAAATTTGCTGCCTCAGGATAAAGATAACATATGGGTAGAGTCAGTGGTTATCTCTTAAAAAAGGGGGAAATTGATGAACAGACATTTTTTTTCCTTCCAGGCTATCAGAATAAATGGGTTTTTTTCCCCTCTGGGATTTGTAGAAAAAGAAGATGGGACATGTGGATCTCATGAACTCTGATGCTAAATACAGCTACAACTTTTGAAAGACTCCCTTCCCTGTATTTCAAGTTGAACTCCATGTTCGTTCCTTAGTGTTCAGTTGCTTGCTTGCTTGCTTTCTTTCTTTTTTTTCCCTGTCATCTCTCCAGAGGTCAGGAAATGAACTGTGTGTCATCAGAGAGCAAAGCAGTACAGAACCCAGGGGGCCTGGATAGCAATGGTGCTTTTTTCCTCCCCCTCAGCAGTTTGACTTGCTGTTCCCAGAGTGGGTCAGAACCACCAACTAGTGAAAAATTCGTAGTGGTTTGGTTTAGGGGGTTTTTGGTGAGAGGCATTTTTTTTACCTAAGAAAATATAATAATAAAAAATCCATAACACATCTCTTCAGTGAGTGTGGGATTTCACTTCACTTTTCTTCTAAAATTTAGTGCCTGAGAGTTTTTTCAGCAGAGTTTATTCACCTGGTCATGAGTTTCCAGAAAATACATATTCCAAATGCAAACTATCTTCAGAATAGACTGACATTTCTCTCTGTCTGCCAAATACTTGTACAGGGCCCAAAATTTGTAGAAGCAAAAATACATTCTTGTGCCTAGCAGGTGACTTTGGCAAATCATCTGGGCAATGAAGGCAATTAGGATCTAACTAAATCCTGATCTACTTGCAAAGCATGGCAATCCTCTTACAGATATTAGCTGTGTGTATTAGGACATTTTGTGTAAGTAAAATACTGCAGGTAGAATCCACACACAGTGAGAATACAGTCAGTCTTTTGTTAAACCAGCAGGCAGAGTCGCATTTCTTCAATTTTGTTTTCCACTTCTGCCTTTCAGCTCCACCTCTGCCTTTCAACTCCACCAAACTTTAAGTATGTGTTTAAGTCCAACAGGCTTTAATAGGATTTAAACACGTGCTTTGCCTCACTAAGGAGAAAAGGGGTTACTTACCTGCCTACTCCCTTAGATTATGCACTTTGCTGGATGGGAGACTGTAGCCCCATTTCCAGGCCTGATGTTTTGGTTTCTCTGAAATACTTTCTCAAGAAAATCTTGGTAAACATAATCAATGTTTTTGTAACAGTACTTTACATTATTCATTTCTTCTGACAGGAGGGACTTCTTGATGTCACTCTTTGACCAATGTGATTGAAAAGGTTTGCCTTTGTTTCACCAATCAAATTGGTCTGTGTAAAATAATATATAAGGAAGACACCATCCCTAAATAAAGGAAAGTCATTTTTAGCCTGCTAATTCTTGGAGTCTGTGTTGTTTGTGGTGTAAAATAGTGAAAAGAGACTTCATGCCCTTCCACATCAGTGCTGAGAGATGGTGGAGGCCTGAAATCTGATAACAATTATTTGTCCATTCCCTGGGTCATAGTGAGGACAATGAGCAGATCTCACAATGATGAGGCAGCAGATCTTCCTCCTCCTCTTGAGCTACTTAGGAGATAAACTACACAGTGCCATTTGGTAGCACAGGCATCTTAGAAGCTGCTGTAGTATTAATTTTAACTTCCAAAATTATGGAAGAGAAGCAAAATTCCATCATCATGTCTATTTTTGATAAGTAAAATAGTCTTTCTCATTTTCTCAGCTATCCTAAGCCATTAAGAAAATATTTGCAGCACACAACACGGTATGGTTACAGTAGCAGGGGTGTCTGATAAGGACCTGCAGAGGACCCAGTCCTATTGCTGTGCAGAGAGACACAACTCCTGAACTTGCCTGAGCTCACCCCAGAGGGCTGTGGTACTGTATATCCATAACCATTGCAACCCAGAGACTCACAAAAACCCATCATCAATCACTGAGCCTGTTGGAGAGTGACTACAAGCACTTACTTCTCAGTATCTCAGACTTTTCAGTCTTTTCCCACATGCCTCATTCTCTTTTTTGCTCACTCGCTGCAGATGCACAGAACATCATAACGTTTCAGAAAGATATTTACAGTCTCAGGCATCCAAGTGACCAGCATTTCCCTGTGACCTTCTCACCCCATCAGTGAGCTGTCGAGCTTTTCTAGGTTATGTCCTTACAGAAATTTTTCTTAGGCTTCTGTAGCTTAAACAGAGCCATTCCAATGCTCACACATGGAAAGTTTACATTTGTCTGGAGTGAGACTGCTCTGTGGGAGCAGGATACCAGTTACCTGGCGCAAGTGCCAAACCTTGTAAAGCACAGCTTAATCTGGCAGCACAGAGCGCTAGGGAAACATAACACATGACTGAGCTGCAACAAAAACTTCACATTTCCATTGATTCCTGTCTTTATCAGGGAAATTTTTCAGTTGGCTACCACCACTCCTAAAACTAAGGTATTTTTACTTTTCACCATATTGAAGTACAACAGATGAGTTTAAAGGCTTGAAAAAGGCTTTTTCTTGTGTTGAGAAAAAATACCCTAGCGTTTGGAAGCTATATTTCCCACTAAAAAAGAAAAACCAGAACCCCCCCCAAAAAAGTCAACCAACCAAACAAAAAACCCCCTAGAGTTTAAATTTACTCAGAAAAATAACTGAAATATTATATAAACAAAGCAGTTAAAGTGCGCTTCAAAGGTAGTTATTGCATTAGCATAAGCAGAATAGTCTGCAGAAAAAAAATGCCTTTAGAGTGAATAAAAACCAAAAAGAAGCAATATATAAAAATCTGATATTAAATTTATTTACTAAATTGTATTGGACTGATAAACTTTGAAACACTAGAAGAAATAATGCAAGAGAACACTGAAAATTTTCTCTGTGAACCAGGAATTTTGACAACCTTTTCCTGAATCAAATGTTTGTGTGGACACACATATATCTAGGTAGGTAGATCAACTTTATTTAAGTAAGAAAACTGGAATTGCAACCCACTGATGCTTCTTACTGGCTCTACTTTCCTTCAGGAATTACTGGAGATGCTACTGTTCCTAGGGACATCAGCTTAGCTCCTGTCCTGCAGCTGCCAAGCAAGCATGGTGCATGATTGGCAGATAGCCCTGGAATACTCACTGAAGAGAACTGTTTCTTCCATCAGCTGTGTTCATTTTTTAGGGTAGAATCATTGCAATTGCTCATTCTGCAATCAGAAGTTTCAGTGTGAATAGGGCACACTCAGTTTGAAGAATGATCACTCACACTGGTTTCCTGTTCTCTTTTACTGCTTGAAACGTGGCAGCGACTCAAAGTCTAAACCCAGTATGGGGCCTCCTGGACTTAACTGAGGTAGATCCTCTTGTGAGAGGACAGGCTGAACCTCCAAGAAGTTTCAGTCTTTCAGAGGGATTTGCAGAGACAAAAGCCAGGTAAGTGATTTGCTCTTTTTAAATACCCTCCACAAACAACCAGAAGCAGGGAATACAAGTGACACCGTGGAGCAGGCTATTTTATAGCAGGGCAACTGAGGCAGAACAGTATTTTAAAAGTACCTCTTAAAGTGCTTTAAAAGTGTTGAAAATCTGAGCCTAAGTTAACTGGTCAAGGTTACAGAGGAAGGCTGTGCCTGAGTGTGAAAATTAATGCATGTCTCCAAGTTCCATGTCAGGCTCCTAGCAGTCCTGTTCTCAGCCATTTGTGCATTAAAAAATATTCAGAAAAGCCTCCATTTGTAGGAAGTCAAAGTTTTGGGCAATTCTTGTGACTGAAAGGCATACCAAGTCCAGGGGAATGAATCATTCACCAGAAAAGAGAGAGTAAGCTGCATATTCATAAAGTAAAAATAGCAAATATATCAAAGCCTTCACACTTTTTCCATTCTGTAGTTTGCTCCATACTTTTAAAGTGTGTTTAAACTGAGTGACCACGTATGCAAAGGAAAACTTTACAAGCAGATAAGTCTTCTAGAGCTGAGTGTCTGCCAAGACAAAAGTGTGTGGTTTATTTTAAAAGGAGGAGTGGTTATCACTCAGAACACACTATTTCTGTTGAAGCAAGGAAGGCAAAAATTAATCCCTACAATTTTTACTTGTCATTAAAATACAATTTTCAAGAATTGAAATCACAGCTTTTTTAGTCTATACTGAAATTTTCAAAAATTGCAAATTTTTATAGAGGAAAGTTTTTAGTACAAGAGGAAGTATATTTTGAAAAACTGTTTCATGGAGAAGTGAAACTCTGATACAAGGAGCTCTTACATACAGGTGTTATGTATTATAATCTACATTACAGTACTGTACTATCCACATGAGACCAGGTACAATGAAAAGCTTCTGGACTTTATTCAGGTTTGTGGGTTTCAATCTAATTTAATTTACAGCAAGTCTTACCTCCGTAGACATGAATACCTCCACTGGCTTCAGGGAAACCACAGACTTTATAGTGGCATAAGTATGAGGTATTAAGACTCTTACTCATTTCTATTTTAACTCTCAGATGTCAGCGAGCAAGGGTGAAAGCCCACAAAACACACAAAAAGTAAAGAAAACTGAAGACTTTATGTTTCTTACCGTTTATCTCAACATACCCTGTCATGACCAACATGAAATTCTGTTTCTTTATGGAAGAAAAATAAGTAGGTTTTGCTGCAGAGATAAAATGTATCAATTCAAGAGAAATCAGCGAGACCTTCAGGAGATTAAAACTCAGGCAAAACAGAATCAAATCAAATCTATATCTATATCTGTTTCAAACAACAGCAGCAACAAAAAGCACATTTGTATAAACTTCACTTTTTCAAAGTCGCGTTCATTACTAAGTTACTGCACGGTCCTTAATTTACGTCAGCTGGGGGATATCTTAGTTACTCAAAGAATTTCTTCTTTTTTTTTTTTTTTAGTCCATTGAAGGAGGAAACTTAAATTCATGCTTTCCTCTTTGTTACGTCTAAAAAGTTTGAAGAGCTGCGCCTCTCTGTCCTGTCAGTTAACAAAAGCGTTGGCAGCTGAGGGGATTTGGGGAGCCCGAGCGAGCGCCGGGCAGGGGAAGGGTGCGAGAGCCACTAGGTGGCAACAGAAACCCCTCAAAGAAACTCCTTCTCACGGGTTTTATGCTGCTCAAGAGCTATCAATTTCAAGAAAGTCTTGAATCGAAAGGAAGCAAACAAAATTTCATACCAGTCATCAAACCAAAATTGTACAAGTCCCGTACAATTTTCTGGGAATTAGTAGGAAACAAGTGGTTTATCTTTGTATTATTTTAATTTCTCCTACTTACCTTCATATTTTCTCCCAAGATCATTATTTAACATGTCATGCAGTAAAATAAATATTTTTAATTATAATTTCAACATCATTGAAAAGTTTGTGATAGTTTCAGTTGTGCTTAATAAATTTTTCACTCTGCCCTCACTACAGAAACCACATGGAAATTATTATTTTCTGAAATTATTATTTTCTGAAATTATTATTTTCTCAGTTTGAAAAACATTAACTGACTTAAACTACTATTTGCTTAGCTTCTGATTGTATCACATGTTTTTTTTCTCAAGTTCTAAAATCTTGATGGTCCTTACAAGGAAATTAACAACAAAATTATTTTCCAAATTAGTTCTGAAGTTAGATTTCAATAAGTATCTTAAATTAAGATATCATAGTTTCAAATTCAGTACAAGTGCACAAGTGTTTCTGTGGGGGAAAGTTCCTTTTTTGTATATGTGGACCTGACTACTATGCTAAAAATTTCAAATTAGTAATTTTCAAAACTTTTAGCAAAACTAAAAGTCACATCTTAATGCTCATGCGCATTATAACAGAATTCGGATTGTGGAGTTCAGACTGCAGAAAAATATAAGCGAATGAATTTGGTGTTTCCATTTTCAAAGCCTAGATTTTTCAATTTTAGCATCTCGTCAATGCTTCTCTTGTATATACTTTTCAAGATTTGTTTCTGTATGGACAACAAAACCTCCTGCAGTGAACTCCCCCTTGCCATTATCATGGTGGTTCAAACGAGCACTGAAACTGATACCCCAAAGTACCAGGGCTGCAGGCAGGACCAGCACTGCTTTCTGTTTGGTGATGGCCAGTGGTGCTCTTGATTTAGCCTACTTTTTTTCCTCCCTGTTTCAAGGAGGAGTGGGGGAATCTGTATATGTAGTGTCACAAGACATAAAAAGCAAATCAGAAGGGGCTGATTCGATTTTTGTCCCTCCAAACCACTTTGTTCCCCAGCTGTCACTCATTCCCCTCTGCTGTCTCCCTTGGCTTGGCAGTGGTGGGATCTTGGGGTTATGTTACTATGTTAACATCCCGGGACACCAGCATTTCTCCAGGGGAGTGCCACGCTGGGGAGCGAAAGGTTAATAAAACTGAAATTCAACTTGAATTAAATTCTAAAGGAAAAGAGCAGAAAAGTAACTGCTCTTTAGGTACTCTGCTGCTGGAGGGTTTCCTTAAATGAGTCCTAACAGACACAACAAATTATCTCCAAAAAAATAAATGCACTGTGGAAAAACTCAGATAGCCTGCCAGGAAACATTCTTATAATTTCTTACAGAACAAGTTCATCACAACACAAATCCAAACACCCCAGTCAGGGAAAATAGTGTGACAAGCTCAGGTGTCAATTGTGCCAAAATTTCACACATTAATTTAATCTCTAAAGGGGAAAAAGGAAAATAAATTTTCAGCTTTTGAAAAAATTGAGTCCAAATCTGGATTTTGAAAGCTTGGCCTGTTTTCTGTTTACAATGCCATTTACTTCACATAGAGATACATCTTTTTCATTAATATTTTTGCCTACAGCTTTGGAATACTGAGAGGCAAAATTAAACCCTTAGTAAAATAGAAATATATTCATAAATCTGCACACGAATGCTGCCTGACATCTGCAGACTTTCCCTTAAAAATAAGACTAAAAATACATTTGGAGAAAATCTGGTTTAAAATTTGAAATCATTTTTTTCCTGTATTCAAGTGGTGCAGTTATACACTTTTATATTCTTTATCAGAACAGTTAATTCTAGGGAGGATCTGAAGGTGACATAATTGAGTAAGTAATTCTTTACTTAAATAGCAAAAATAGGTAAAAGGATGCAGTAAACTTAAGTATATCATTTTGTTTCCAAATATTTAAATAAAGCCTGAAGTGTTCAGGCTGTAACTCATTTTTCTTGTAATCCCCACATTTAGCATTAATAAACACAATGCAAGAAGATCCTTTACATATCCTTCCTGTCACTAGTTTTTTGTTTAGTCCCCCTGGTTGCTCAGGTCATGTGGTTAGGGAAATATATAGCATCTAGGATGCTGGTACTAACCAAGGCAAAAAACTATTCATCAAAGTTACTGTACAAGTGATGAATATAGTAATAAATTGAATGCTAGAAATGTTGCTTTACTGATATGTTATCGAGACAAATAGTAGCAAAACCCTATGAAACCAATATTTTCTCAGATTTGCATCAATCAGCTCAAAAATACGCATATCTGACAAGCGGACGACAAGACACAACGAGCTCTTGTAGACAAGAACTCATTGCAGTCTTCAAACAGGCTTGTAAATTCACTTAATGTGTAACCTATAAACAGCCTTTGTTCAGCCCATGATACTCTCCTCTGTCTGGGAGCACAAAGTAACTGACCTAAAGAAAGGAAGCTTCTGGTTGTTAAACTGAGATCAGCTAACACTTTTAAAAATATCTTATAATTATGCCGAATTCACACAACTCAAAGAAAGAAAAAAGATGAGCAATGTAGTGCTGACCTTTTATATTATATAAGAAAGCATCTCTTTTCAAAATGCTTCAAAATGTAGAGCCCATTATCTCATTTACTGCATTCACTTTATTCTCCACCAGAGCTCCTGGAGAAATTGGGGTAGGGGGAAATAAATTCAAATAGTCCTTCATTGTTTTATATTTAATCACTGTCCCAGTAGGAATTCATTTTTCCTCAGACCTGGCAGGAAAAAGCAATGGCAGGAAACAGAGCAAGAAACAGAGAAGCAGAAGAAGCAACAGTTCTCCAACCACCATGCAAAGATGTTCCACCTCTGTGACAATTTGAGAGATCTCAGGTGAGGAAGTACCTTCCTTCTGCAGGTAGGGATGGTGAATCTGTACTTGAAGAGGAGGTTTTGTCATAGGAAAAGTGTTTGCAGATCCAGCACATCCTCCAGCATCTGATGTTTTCAATTTCTAACTAGTTTATGGCATTTTCTGCTAGCCCAAATGGTGAGGAGCTTTCTAATTTGTGGGAGACTTTATATGTCTTCTCACTGAAAAAGAAAAGCTAACAAAATCTTTTGCTAAAGTGAAATAGCTCACAGGAGACAGGATAGAGAAGGATACTGATATCTGAGCTCTGACCAGCTCAGTAGAGCAAGATCCCCAGTCTATAGGTTTTGATGCCACAAGCTAAGGCAGTTCTAGAGGTGACCACTGATGCAGTCGGACACGAAACGATCACACAGAGACCTGGAATCTTTTGAGATGCAGCGCTGAGGCCAAAAAAGCGCCTTTGTTTATTAATTTCCAAATATATACTTTTATCAAGGTGACAATGGATTGGAAGGTGAAATTCCCACCTCTCAACCACATTGGTCAATCAGACTATCAATCACATTCTCCTCCCATTTGAAGGAATGCAAACATTGGCCATATTTACAAAAGACAATTCTTTGTTTATGTTAAAAGGCATGGGAAAGTGAGAAACTCTGACTCCAATATGAAACATCAGAAGGCTAAGAAAATTCTGGGTGACAGACCAACTCACCCACCCATCCACTTCTCTGCTTGGAAGCAAACCTTCCTCAGAGCAGGGCCCACCCTCTCCACTGCTGCAACTCACAGCCCACCATGTTCATTGAAACTAGGATCAAGCTGGCAGTCAGCTCCAGCACACACCTCTTTGGCTGACAGCACTATGGATTTCATAGGAGCCCCTGGTGTGCCCTTCTCTTTCTGACAGAAAAATTTAAATTTAGAGACCTCTTAGCTGTTAAGAGGGTTTTAAAGGTTTTGGTTTCTTTCCATTACAGTCTGCGAGTTGTCATAAAATGGAGATGTGTTCTGAAAGCAGGGGGGTACAGGTGGTTTTCACACAGCTCCTGCAGAGCATTTTGCTTAATGCCCTCTAACCATGCTTTTGTGTCTCTTGAAGTTATTCTTGGAATAATATCCTGGCTGCTCTTAAAAGGGTTTGTTGTTTTCCTCTTTGTGCTCAGTATAAAACAAAATGCACTTAACATTTTATCCTGTTCATTAATTTATTAATTTATTTCTCACCCAGAAAACATTCAGAACATTTCTTCATATATCTGTTCATTTTATCATTCTGTTCTTCAGGGCTGGCTCAAATAAAGCCTTTTCTTGAATGATATGACCTTTGGTTCCCACTTATTCTCAAACACATTTCTTTTCTGCTTTGGTTTATGTGAAAAGTAATGGAATGACAGATTCCAAAAAAATTATCCAAAACCTATTGTAAATAAAGATTATTTTCAGCTAAAGAGATTGAGTGCATTCTTTACATTGTCATTCCTATATAAGGCAGTTTTTTAAATAAATGAAATTAAATGGCACAGTTGCAATAGAAGAACAACTAAAATATGTTGTTGGTTTTCTGTATATGTTGGAATGAGCAAGACTTGGGAATTTACAGCAGTTCAGATATGACAAAAAGGTTGTTTACCTGTGGAGGAAAGGAGACATTTAGAAATCGTTCATCATCAGTTTTAGGTAACTTCTTTAGCTATTGTGGAAGAGCTAAAACACAGCATTCTTATAATTTACTTTTGATGATACCCATTAGGAATGGTTTGACATGGTGGTAGACTGTATTTCCTGAAACACATTTTTGGAGAAAATTTTGCAGGGTAGAAAATGTTAAAGTACACCCTCCCCTAACAGAGATACTTTCCTTTGACCAGCTTTTCATAGTTCTTCTGTTTGGTTTTGGCCTGATTTCCCTTCACATACGAGTCTTGCATTTTGCATCCTCACAGTCTTTGGTGCAGTCGTGCTTGATTTACATCACTTGAGACCAAAGGTGGATACCTGGGTAAAATCCAGGCCATGTGGAAGCCAGCAGCAAAGCTTCCACTGACTCTGACGTGGCTAAAATTTCATCCTTTTCTGTTTAAACAAAGGCTGAATCCTGCTCCAGCTACCCCTCATACCTGGGACAAGCTTTAGCACCAGGTCGTCAGTTTTGCAGCAGTTCCACAAACTGAAATAGTCTGAAATATTTAAAAAGTGTAGGGAGGGAAGATAAATTATTTAAAGATAAACCAAGTAAGTATAGGCTGAACTTTAGAAAGGTAACATTTATAGGCTGGCTGTATGGAAAAACATCCTGACTATACATTAATCAATCCTCAATAGGAATATTAAACAAGGCCAACATTTTCAGGCTCAGATGCCTAAAGTTCAAGTGTAAAACCACATTTAGGACTTTGGGTTTAAGACTACCTAACTTAAAAACTGTGGTTCTAATCTGAATTTTTCTCTTGTTTTTCGGTGAACTTCACCAGCGAAAGAAAATTACTGATCTGACTGAAATCCTTACCTAATTATTTCAAAATAAATGCTGTGAGAGAACTCACATGATTTAACAGAACTTTCTCAGGCAATTGAATAACCACAGCTGATTCTCCAAACAGCAACAACATGCATGCATCAGACTTAGGAACACAGATCACTGCTGGGAAAGTACTGCAGGGAAGCAGGAATAAAGGAGAACTATATTGTCATTAAAGTTTTACTTTTAATCTTAGCTATATAAAGAAACACAGAACTTGAAAGCATTATGATGCTTCTCTGGAATTATGTGTCCTGATTCTTGAGAATAAATACTATTTTATATTTCCTTTTAAAAATATATTAAACATATTGTCATAATACACTATATTAAAGACATTTCCCATTTTAATAATAAAAATAACTCATATTATTTTGAAAGTTGCAAGATGTTAACATCAGATGGGAAACAGTTTAAAAGACAAGTGCTAAAAATAACCTTTAAAATACTGTGTACATTGATGTTTCAAAGATGAGTGTAAGTTACACTTGGCAAGGGTGTTGGATCCTTTCATACACTGGATATGTTTAGCTTTGGTATTTTCTTAACAAATGGTTAGTATTGGGCCCTATGTCCCTGGAGGAAAGACATCACCCTACAGTGACATGTTTCTATACAAACATACTCAAACCAAGGTCATCACTCACCTTCCTAAACCCTCAGTAACACAGGCCAACAACTTAATTTACAGAGAGAAGCTGTATGGAGTGTGGGACTGGCGGATCCCAGGGTCCGATCAAGGTCTGCCACTGAATTAAGGGAACAGATGGAGTGGCTCAAGCTAGAAGAGATTTTTTTTTTTCACCCATATATTTTCACGTGCATCCCTAACTCATGCTTAACCCTTTCTCATCTAGGGAGGTACCTAAGCTGAAAGACAGGAACATCAATTCACTTTGCTTCCACACAAGTCCTGACATTTTCTCGAAGTTGGTACCCAGATACAACAATGAAGTCAAGCAACTTCATGACAGTTTGAGGCTCTGACCTCCCCATTATAATTTGCAAAATAGCTTCCCATAAGCAAACCTGCCTGCTCAGAGTCTCTTAATCAGATCTTAAAAAGAGCAACAAGATCCAAACCAGATACAGTTTAGCCGTGATTTAGATTCCTCCCTTTCTCTTATTTGTATCTGTCAGGTATATATTTGAGTTTCCAGCCTATGTGATGCTGCATGCTGACGTCCAGTGGTCACTGCTTGAAAGTGAAACTATCAATCTGAATTCTTTTAAGGTTACCAATTTTTCAAAGCAAGCTGACAAAGCAAGACCAAAAATACATAAACTACTAAAACCATATTTCTTATGTCCAATTATAGAGAACACAAGTGTCTCTTCCCACAAGAAAGAAATTAAATTACTCGGTGATTAAAATTACACAAAATTGAAGTGGATTGTCCTTCTCAAATTGAGTTTTACCTTTAATACTAGATAAAACTAAAAATCAAAAATCAAAGTTGCAATTTGCCTGTTCAATAAGGATCAGTTATTTAGGTGGGTCTGTGAGTTTTATACCCCAACACTGAACGCAGCAATCTCAGCAGTTCCTTTAGATATAATAGGAATAAATTCAGATTTACAGTTTGGATTTTTGGCTTGATCTTGGCATTCAGCATGCCATAGCTTCTCTGAAGAGAGTGATATTATTTGCTTAGCAAATGTCAATGATATATATAAAATCTCCTTTTGTCTCCCGGCAAGAGGCCGCCATCTTTCACAGCACGAAAGAGAATTCTGGAAAACAGAATTCTGTAAATAAACAGGTAAATATGGGCCAGTTGTTACCTTCTTGTATATGTGCCCTTTCACAGGAAAGCCTGGTGGTAGTATAGACTTACAGCATCTGATTGCACAGAAGAGGAGGGGTTTCCATGTCTTTCTTTTATTCCTGTAACATCTGCTACTGGTCATTGTTACAGGCAGGGGTTTAGATCTAATCCAGAGCAGCTATTCCTATGTCCTATAACTGCTGTCATAAATGAAAGCCATAGCCTTTTCCCTTCTCATTACTGTTAATTATGGACACCATTTATATACATTTGAACAGCATTTTTATATAACATAGGACATGGTTATCTGAGAACTATTACATACTGGTGGACATTGTTGGAAATTAATTTTGGAGTATTTAGTCAGTCTGACATGCCTTACAAAGGGACATAATTCTACAGTCCTGTCAAATTATTAATCGTCTCAAATTACTTTGTAGATTTACTCAGTTGTGAACATTTGTTGAGAAATCGGAACCCTGTCTGTCCAGTGCACATTATGAAAGATAAGTAATTTGCATTGGCAATGGTCAGACAACCCTCTCTTAATTTAGTCAATATTGCCACTAGTAAGGAGCTATTTACCTCTCAGGAACTGTACTTCTTTGAAATGTGTTGTGCACATGTAGTCCATTCTTGGACTGTACGTGCTCCCTGTGCCTGAGCTAGCCATGAGCACACGCACAATAAAAATGGACTCCATGTGGACAATTACTCAGTGAAAATAAAAAGTTATTTAGGTAGTAAAGTCAAGGAGCAAAAAATTAGGAAATGCCAAATTTACTGTTGTCTGTGCAGTGGTGACCTAGTTGGAGAAACACATTATTTACTGTCGCAGTGCAAGAAGTTTAATTCCCTTTCCCAAGTTAAGGAACAACTTCTATCTTCTAAATGTCTTCTTGGCAAGTGCTGAAAATACATGTGGCTCACATGGTGCCAGGAGTAGCATTTTGAAATTACTATTGCAAACTCAAAGGAAATAGCTTGTATCCTGTGGGGGCAGGGGGATAAAACCCCTGGAGTAACTTTCACTCCCTCTCTATAATTTATGTTGCCTTGATTTGCATTCTGTTGTTTTTCAAATGCATAAGATTCATTTTATATGGCTTTTCCTTCCCTGAATCCTGCTCATTACCTTGATAATCTGGTGCATCCTCATCCACTGAAAAACAGGTTCTCTGGCAGGACAGGAACGGGCCTCTTTTTATTCAGTATAATACTCTTGCTCTTCTCTACTGAGTGAAGCCCTTCTCTAGATAGGAGGCAGTTTTTCCACACACAGTGTGATTTCTTCTGCTCCATGTTACTAAGATTTTCCCCTCTTAATCTTTATTTTTGTAGAAAAATTATCCAGTTTTTACTGAATTTATATCCCTATCTCCCTTTGCTTAGTTGATTCCCTCTACTGCTTGCTAACTAAAATTTTATCTAGTCTTCTTTCCTTCTCCCTTTATTCCCATGGCTGTAGCTTCTTGGAAGTCTAATATTCTTTATGATAGCACCTACATAAGGAAGCTAGGGCGCATTTCTCATTTTACTCCCTCTTCACCATGTGATAAACACAATGTGAAAACTAAGTCACTCGTAATATCTGCCTTGATACACTAGCTTCCAGTTTTCTGGCAAACTCCCTCATCTTCAATTATCTTTACATAAAATGGATCATTCATATATATATATAGGTATGAAAAGAGAAATAAAAATCAGACTTCTTTTAGAGTAGAATATTCTGAATTTGGGCACAAGAGTATCAAGAACAGACATTCATTCTGTTTCTTGAGCATTTAAAGAGAGAACAATGCTTAAAGCAAAATTGTGATTTATCATAAAAAATGTAATAAATCTGAACTTTTGGTTTTGGTAATTTATTTTTGTGGCTTGAGAAAAGTGTCCAAACAAATAGATAGGAATTATTGTCATTCTGAGTAGACACAACAGTCCCAGTCTGTTGCATGTGTTCTCTTTGTGTTACTGATGACATCCACTGGCACAGAAATTCATGTGCACTGGCCCATGATTCAGGCTCAGTTAACACAGGTTCCTGAAAATGCTGTGCAGTGCCACCTGAACTTGAACCAAGGACATGTAAGAAAAACTAGAGCTCAAAATGAGCTGCTAGATCATCCTGTCTAGTTGTATCACTCTTATTTTAGAAGGTACTGCATTTCACTCAGGTTCTTACAAGTGTAGTGTGATTTTAATTAAAGCAGCTAATTAGGATACAGCCCCCCAGAAAGCTGGCTGGTTTTGGCTTAAAAACAGCAAAAAAAGAAACAAGTGCAGAAGGTGCCAGTTCATTTGACAGAAAAATGTTTTCTCCCTGTGAAGGAGCTAGGGTCATATAATCACCTTGCTTGCCTTTTTGCCTTTTTTTTTTTTTTTTTTAATAATACAGATTGAACATTGTAAGTTTCTCATTTTGAGACATATTCTTTGTAATATCTTTATATTTTAATTTTTAATATCTTATTTTTCTTGAAGTGGAAATCAGGACTCATTTCAGTCTTCTATCGTCAATATTGTCTCTGCACATAGAAAAATTGAGTAGCTCATTTCATCACAATGTTGTTCCCATAATGATATTCTTTTGTGTACTCATTTTGACTCCCAAACCTTTTTGGGGAACCACTGCATTTCAATACATAATGTCCTCTTCTGGAAATATGGCTAACTTTTCTTTTAAATTTTGCACATTCCAGTGCATTTGTATTGTGCAAGAAAAACAGTTTATAGAGAGATGCTTAGCAACCACACTAAAATATCTTCAGCATGGATCAAGAGAAGAGATTTTCTCCCCCTGTAATTTAGGGCCTTTACTTAATTATTTAACTACTATCTGGCCATCAACTTTTAATTGGGCAATAAAAGGCCTTTGTTGTCACCTTGTGAGACTGTCAGTGGATGAAATAGGGTTTTTAACTCTGAGATGAAAAAAAAGGAAGAAGAAAGCAGACCTAGACAATCTTACACTACTTCCTGTGACTATTGCTTTTCATGGAAAATTCACCAGATGAAACAGCTAAGATCAACAGACACTTGATTTTTTTTGAAATTGTCATATTGCCTGAGTGCTCTTGGGGACAGCCAAACAACCAAAGAAGGGTCCAGTCCTGGGGCATTGTGAGTTCTCAGCTAGTACTGGAATCTAGCTAACGAAGGGAGCAATGTTTTTTCCTAGTTATGGCTTTAAAGTACATTTATCATGCAGCTTATACTCTGGCAGAGAACCCATTCCTAATCTGTTTTAAAACAAATAGATTGTGTACAGCTGTCCCTATATCCAAGGCAAAATGATGATTTAATGTTGATTAAGAGAGAAGGCCTTTGAAGTGAGTGAGGCAGGAGCCCATAGTATGTCTCTAGTGATCATTATCAGTCTTTCCCTGAAGGGTGACTTGGTGCCAAAAGCGCTTTCCCCAAACTGGCTGAGGTGGATTCAGGAGCAAATGCTTTGTAAATTTAAAAAGACCTTCTCATTTGCAGGCCTCTGATGTCTTATTCCTTTAGCTGTATTAATGTCTGAGAATAAGCAGATGCAGTCTTTTTCACCAGTTAACTACAAAAAGGGGCAAGGTCCACGGCTCCACGGCACTGTGGGCATCACAAGAAGAGCAGCCGAGCATGTATCCTGCAGTAAAATCAAAGAAAAGTTGCTGGGTTTGTCTGTTTTCCTTTCTTTTTATTTTCTTTTTCATATGAACAGCTGCCTTAGCAAAAGAAAAAAAATTTGGATTTAGCTTTTTACAGCTAAAAGCTTTGGTGAATAATTGTAGAAACTACACAAAAAGCACTCAGGTTCTTTCTCTCTCTCTCTCTCTCTCTCTCTCTCACTTTGTCTCACATTACTGGCCAAACACCAGTCACAACACGTGTGAGTACGTGGGCCTACACATAAACATTGTACATTATATACACATACACACACAAGCTTACCTTGCCATCTGAAACTAAACCACTGGCAGGTCATTCATACCTGCATTGTATTCATCTATCCATCTGTCTGTGATTTGGCTAAAAAATTCACAGTACCAGGGACAGATAAGAGCAATCCTGTGTTGTTTCATTCTAATAGCTGTAAAAAATGTAATTCTCATATAGCTGAATGGATGATGGCAAGAAAAAAGAGACAGAGGGAAACTGTTTCCTTAATTGACAATCAAAATTTTCAAGCATTTAGAAAAATACTGATTTTTTCTCATCAAAACAAAAGGAAAAAAGAAGATTAATAATTAACTTGAAAATACTCTTGTCATCTGAAGTCATGGGAGTCTGCAGTTTTACAAAACCAAAAAGCCATCATAGTCTGTTTATTTCTTAGCATCCCATAAATAGTCATCATATATGCTCTGCATGAACTGTGCTCACCATCAAAGACTTCATGGCTACTATTTATAGCATCCCCATTACTAATATACTTTCTCAAATATCATGGTACTAGGTAAAAGCAAAAATATGATTTCAAGCATACAGTGCTCTTCTGTGAGTATAACCAAGGCACTTTTTTCCCACTGCCTAGAAAGGACATTTTGCTATTGACTTCAGGGGGAGGGTGTGGAAGGAAACCAATCCTTTGAAGGAGAAGGGTTTTGTATAATTGTCTGTAATTTAAAAATTATGTAAATGTTTTATTGTGACAGCTGCCAGATTGACAATTCTGGGAATTTAAGTTGAGAGCAATAGCATGGATTTCTCAACATTGCTCCATTATTGTGTTGCAAATCATGCCAGGAGGGAGATATGTCTTAAATATACATAACCAAGTGCAGAAGACCCCTTCTAGACCCATATTGTAAAATCTTAATTCTTCCTCAACCTCTTCCCTCCCAAATAACCAAAACCAGACAAGTTTTTTGGCTGAAAATATTTTGTTTAGGGGCATTTTCATGAAAAGTTAAAATTATAAACCATAGAAAAAAAATTGTATGAAATTTTTAGCTATTCATATTCTATTTAAAAGTTTTCTATAAAATCTATAGATATAAAATTTAAGTTTGTTCTATCTTTTCTCTTTTTAATGTCATTGATTTCTCGGCTTTAATTCCTAATCTGTAACAAAACCATCAAAACATGGAAAAAATTGCCCGTTAATATTATTTTCACATTGGTTTTGAAAGCAGCTACTTTGTTAATGTCTGGCTATTTTATGGCTGGGTAAAGTGAGACATGGATAATACCACATCAAAATCTGTTTTGTGACAATCTCCCGCAAAACCTGCAATTGTGAATTTGACAGCTAAAAATTTCAGTGGAAGCAGAATTGCAGTGAAAGGTCAGATCATTCTCCAAGCCTGCTTAATCCTTGACCTTGCTAAAACTGATGAAGGTGACAATTAATCCCAATTATTGAGTTCAGTTTTGTGCAGTGCACAATACAAAATTTATTTAATGAAGTTTGTCTGATAAATTCGGCCTAGATTTAGTTGCTGACTGATTAGCCAGTGTCTCTAGTAAGGTGCCATTATTAGATTTAGTAAAGGGGATTATCTGGTTTAAATACATATCCTTCTGACTGTGGAATGACAGTCTGTAAACAGGCCAGTCAAAAGTGGGGTTTTTCCCTGAACCTTTTCTCACCAAAATATCAGGACTTTTTTAACAATTCAGTGAGAATGTTGGTTTTGACATTTTCCATTGCTGGCATGTTTCTCTTTTGTTCCAGAGGGCAATAAAAATGAATGACCTGCAGGTTTGGGGTTTGTTTCTTTTCAAAAAAAATGTGACACTCTGCGGAACATCCACAATTCTGGAAAAAAATAATTTAAAAATATATAAGAACCCCATAATAACTTAGCTTTTCTTCTTTACAGCTGTCTAGTAATTAAAGACCTTTAGAAAATCTGTGAAGTTATTGTTTCACCTTCAAACATAGTAAAATATCTCACACAGGTCTAAGGCATAACTGGCAAAACTTAACAGACAGACCTCAAGCAAAAATGTTTCAAGACATAAAAATGGGAAACCTGCAAACCCTGTGCAGTTCTGCCAAAAGACCTGACTCTGCAAAAACTGCTTTACCATTTATTGCCTTGATCAGTTCTCTAGCAGTTGCGGGACTACTTATCATAGTAGTATACACAATTCTTAGATGTTTAGTGGAATGGACCTTAGTGTCCAGACATTTTTCTAAACCTATGTTCAGACTCTCATTGGAACTCTTATGTATAATTAATTGCTTTTAGTCAATTATTTGGTTTTCATGTCTGTGGCTGAGAAGCTTCTCATTCTCAAATTTCACATTTCTTAGCTTGCTTAAAAAAATTATTTTTTTAAGCGTCACAACTGTTTAGTATTTCAATTCTCTGAGTAAGTTTTGGGCTAAAAATTTGTCCCATATTAAGCTTATATGGTAAGCAAATTAAAAGTACTTATTTACAGAGTAGGTCCTCACAACAGTTATAATAGCATAATCGCACAGAGTAAAACCTCATTTACCTTATTTAAATACAGCTTAAAAAGAAGATTTGCTCATGCTTGAGCTAAGAATTGGTAACTTTGACCTCTAGGAAAAATACCTGAATAGATCATTGTAAATGGCATGAACGGCAGATCTGTGCTTTGAGCCTTCTGTTACTGCACTGTCCCCTCTGATGTTAAACTGAGTCGATCTAATTTTTGCAGTCCAAAAAATATGATAGTGTTTTTCCATGCACTACTGAAAGAGAGGCTCACTTTTCTAAATAGTATGGTTTCAAGATCTCAGTAACCAACATTTGAAGGAATAAGACTAATTAAATCTGCTTATGGAAAAAATACATGATCCGTTCTTTAGCAAATCATTGACCAACATAATAAGGCTGACAACAGGGTCCCTCATAACCAGAGAATCAACTAATACTGAATTAACTAAGAATTAGTAGAGTGTGGGAAACTCTGTGACCTTAACCAGAGACTTCAGTTTCTTTCAGAATAGAAAGAAACTGAGGATATCAGGCATGAATGTAAACAGCACAAATAGAAATAATTATGAATCCTAAATAATTACAATGAACGTGGGACCACCACCAACAAAAAACCCAAAAGCTTACATGACTGCAATCTGAGTTGCACAAACTACATAATGCAATCACAAATGAAATATCAGAGGATTGTGTGAGTCTCCTGAAAAAGTGTAGAATTTCATGCAGGATGGTCCTTGTCCCATTCTCTAAGCGATTTTTATCTGTTTTCTCTTTTTCTCCCTTTTATTATTTATAGTCTCCTGAGGATACATCTTATTAACAGAATTTTATTGATGCCTTTGCTGCTAAGTAGAAAACTGCCTAAAATATCTTGAGATATTATTTTATTAACTTCTTTCACTATTTCTGTGGTATTCAGAATACTACTTATAAATCTGGAAAAATAGGCTGAAGTACATTGGTTACGAACCAGTTAAAAAAAATGAGCCAAAAATAACATCTGCACCAGCAAATCTGCACTGCTTAGCATACGGTTTTAATTTTAAAATATTTACTCCTAAATTTTGAGAGCTGTGAGAGCTTTTAGATGTGTGCTTCTCATTAAAAAGATGCTGGCAGATAGCGTAGGCCAAATATTGGCTCTGGAGGAAGAAAGGTTTAGAAGAGACCTAATATTAGACCATGTTTAGCCATTGATTTTTTTTAGGCAGAAGCCTCTACTGAGTCCTATCAGAACTCACTTCAAGAAAATTATGTTAATAACTGAAGAACTCTCTTGAATTTTTCTCAGATAAATGTTTAACTACTGTATTAGCTGGTATTTCAATATCATGTGGAAATTAGCTATGTGGAAATTAACTAGAGTTACACCAGTTTAGGGTCTATTTAATCTATTTAATCTATTGTTAGATGTTAAAAAGAAGTCCTTTAAATGCACCATTAAGTATTTGAGGTTTTAGTTACTAATGCCAGCAAATAAGACTGACTCTTAATTTTCTTTACTGTGCCCAGCTTTTCTTGAGAGTAGTTATTTCTAGAGGTCCCAGAGGTAAGAAGCAACATGGTTCACTATGAAGTGAAGTGGAACACAGCAATGAGATGGTGGTGTGTCCATACCAGGGGTAGGGCAGGGCCATCATGTATGAATGCACAACTGTACAGATATTTGCATCTCTTAATCCAAAGCCAAAACCAGGATTCTTTCTTGTAGATCACAAGAACCATCTTTGAACACGTCACTCATGCCATCAATGTCTTGACAAGGATACATCTATTTTCTGTCTGTTGCTCCTTTTTCAACATTAGAGAATTTGAGGCCTGGTTAGTTTCTGTATTTTCACAGTGGCTTCAATCTCTTCATGTCACCAATGAAAGTCATACAGGACATTCCTTAATCTTCCAAGAATTTCAGCCAAACAGGCAATCCTGAAATACTTCCTATTATATTTTGCCCTTGACCTAAATGACTACATTAGTGGCACGTTTACTTTAAAAATTCCTTTGAAATACCTAACATTTGTGTGCTGAGTTGCCGCCTGCCTGAATCACTATCCTATTACTTTATAAAATGTCTTTTGCATTAAAACAAAATACAAGAGAAGTAAAAACAAATTGACAACACTATAAAAAGATTTTATGTGATTGGCTAAATTTAAATATTTCTGCAATTAAACATTCCTAACTTTTTGGTGATTTTGTTTCCTTTTTGTTGTATCTAGTTTTTCTACAAACAGAATAAAAAAATTATTTTTAATCGTCCAGTGATAAAAACTGTCCAGCAACAGAAAAGACTACATCTGCCTCAACAGCAGACATATGAAACCTTTGTGACAAACACAATCATTAAACAATCTGATTTTCTTGTTGGGAGGGTTTAATGCTGTTGGGTGTAGTATTAAAATGTAGAATTTGATAGTGTGTCTTAAAATTTTAATGATGTGTTCATGAATATAAAACATACTTCCATCAGTGACTTTATGACTTCTCCTCTGCATAATTAGTGGTATCTGTTTTATGAGCTTACTGTTGTTGCCTTGATCCCATGAAAATGTGAAACCACTGTAATAATTTACACCATTCCAAAGCTTTAAAGATACAAGCTGGAATTTCTTCCTCTTTTCTCCTTGCATATACCCTTGCATTTATCAAAACAGAATATTAAGTGGCCTTCTTGAAATCTGTTCAAGGAAAAAAAATTCAAGGACAACAATTAATTTTAAACATTTGTTGTAACAGTATATTTGTTGCCTCACTTAAATCTGCATTGTTATCTTCTGTTAGAGAGTACGATGAGCTTCTTACTGCAAAGTTGGTAAATTTAGGTGAATTCAATCTTTGAGGAATGTGCAAAAACTATTCAGATGATAATTATTTTATGATCATAATCAGCTAACTTCTGAACTATCATTTATTGTACAGTCTCCCTCCATTCTTCCTCCTCCAGACTTTGGCAAGCACTGGGCCCATATAAATAAAGTTTCTTTGATTTGAGAAAAAGAACATGGCATTGCTTTTAGACACTTAGATCAAATATTAGGCAAGAAAGGAAACAGTTTCTTCTTTGGTTTCACATCTGTAAGTCAAGGCTGATGCTGGTTAAAACAATGATGGGTTATTGTGGCATTTAATAGGGATGACTAATTAATCGTCTTCTACTCTAAGAAGATAGTGAGGTTGTGAGCCGTATTTGCAGACACATGTTCTAAATGAACACATATGCTCCTGGGAGGTTATTGAGAACCAGAAAATATGTCATTGTCAATGTTTTGTGCAAGGACCATCCGCAGTCTGATTCTGAGCTGTTTCCCTTCAGAATTAAAAAAAAGCATTGACCACCAGAATTTCAACTCTCAGTCCAAAAGGTCAAGTTTCTAGGGAGTTTTGTAAATGCCATTCACAAAAACAAGCAAACAAACAAAGAGGTAAAAATGAATGCTGAAAATAGACAAAGTCCCTAATGATGTTTTGGTAACACTATTGACTATAACCCTGGAAGCTAGCTGGATCTCTCATCATTTAAATAACGTCAGTTTGCTATTTGTCTAGGGAGGAGAAACATAGACAAAAACATATACTCAGTGGAAATCAGCCTTTCAGTGAAAATGGTATAAAGAATAAAAAAAATTATTTTTATTGTCTGCTAGTTGAATTTCCTTCTAAAGAACATTGATTTGGTCTCTTGAATCAGGGGAGGTTACCATCTTTCTCTGGCGGTTATAAATGGAGATGCATCATTGCCACAGGCGCTCTCACAGGAGTAGCACTTCTTGCTACACTTTCTAATATTCTCTTACCTCTTTAATCTAGATACAGCACATCAGGGTTTGAAAAGAAAAGTCATCTCACTAGAAAACCTGGACATTGGAGGAATTTGAGCACAAGGCATATGGATTGCTGCTCAAGAGGCAATGTACCCTGATAAGCCAATGATGTCAAAACAATCCACTCTTTTGAAATCATGTTTATTAGAAATTGTTCATTCAAAGAAAGACAAAAAACCCCAACAAACCAGAAAACATGGTGTTCCAAATTTCTTTATGATCTGGGGTGGAAATAAATGTCAGTGTATCAGAATACCTCAAGGGACCAAAGCTTCACTGTTCACTCAGTTATAATGCAAACAAGGATTCAGGTCCTGCTTATCTCAGCTCTTCCCTTTTGACAAACATCAAGCAGTCCTAGCTGAAAGATCTTTGCTTCTCACTGCTTTTCAAAGTGTCTGCCACAAAAGGGCTTATCTCATCCTGCTTTTGCTCCCTACAGTGCGGCGGGAGAGGAGGACCTCTGCCTTAAATCAGCCACTTTGCTACAGGACTAACTAGTTAAAGAGTTAAATTAATCTCAGTATTATAATTCTCTAAACCAGTTCCAGTTTTGTACTCCCTATTTGAATTTTACTGGACTTTCTTCTGAAGAACATTTCTTTGTATCTTACTTCAGTGGGAGGTTATCTTTTTCCTTTGAAGGTTATATTGTGATTGGCAGAGGGTCAGGAAACTTCAGTCACATTGGCCTGTTACGGAAATACTTTGAAAAATAAATGTGAAAGACAAATGTTAAGTAAAGAGACTCCTTAATCAGCAACAGTTCCATAAGACTTCAGACCCAGTGAGGTATCCACAAAAGCTTTGTTTACACGGTTTATTAATATAGATATTTGGGAGCAACAGGAGACTCTCTGTTGACTTTGTTAGTCGAGCTTGAGATATACGCGAGGTTCACGCTCTGTCGGCGGGATGTTCACAAAGTAACAGGCTAAAACACAAACACGCTCTTTGGCCACTTTGGCCAAGATTTCATATAATTAGTAGACTTTTGTTATTAGTCTTCTAATAATAACAGTGCTGTAGGATCCTCTTAAGCTTCTTCTTGCTTCCACGAAGCTTGCTAAAAGTGGTATTCTACCACTTTATGTTAGAATCAAATCAACAGAGTACTACTTGAAATATGGTCTCACAATACAGAAGGGGTAGGATTTCTGATATTTTATTACATTTTAAAATTTTACCATTTTTAATTTTACTCTTCATTTTTACCTATACATACTAGAAGGAATTGAGACTGAAATTTAAGAACAAATTCAGTATGCATTATATGATATACAAGCCAAGTACATATAATTTTGTTTTGAAATGTCTGAGTGGACCTTGCACTTTCTAATGTATAGTCCAAATGCACTTATATGTGGATAACAATATTAGAAATATTACTAATAATATCAAGCCTGGCTAGGAGCTTCGTGTTTCTGGATAAATCCATTTTATTCTCACCAGTAGCAAAGCCAGTTGTGTGCAATCAGCAGAAGGGCATATATCCCTCAGATTTAAAGCCTCAGCTGTCTTTATTTGATTCAGTTGACCTCAATAGTCATGTTTGCAGGGAGTCAAATTAGCAGCTGGTTGTAACATACTGTACCATATGTGCTGGATCTCTAAGGCTCAAGTAGGCACCTAAAGATGGAGGGTCAGGCCTAGCTGTCATTTTTATAAAAATAATTTTCCTCTAGGCATTTTAAAAGAAAAATTAGTAGCAAGCACATTAGAATTGTGCTGTCTTTAGGGGAAATGGCAATTTAAGCAGCAGACCATGTGTTTCAATAGGTCAAAATGTTGTGTGACACTTCATAGATTTTCTTCATAGTATTCTGCACTGTACCCCCACTGTCGCCCACTGCTATAGGATACAGTCTGAGTGCCATTACCAGGAAATCTTCCCTTGCATTGGTGCTTTGAAATCTGCATAAACCTAGAACAGGAATTTAAGCCCCTGGAAAGCACAGATTTGGACCCAATTAATTAATTCAACAGCAAAATGTGAAAAAGATGTTCATGTTCTTCCTGGTTTCATCTACTTACTCTCTCAACCCCAGCTCCAATTCATTGCCTGCCCGGCTGTGCCAATGCAACTGTTTATATGGCTCTGCTCTATGTCAGATGCATGCAGTGATATAAAATTATAAAAGACCTAACAAAAAAAGGTTAAAAACCGACAATAATTTCCCCTTTAGCTGACTTCCACTTTTTAATTTTTTTTTTTTTTTTTTTTTTTTTTTTTTTTTTTTTACAAATACTTTTTTTAATATTTTTTTTTTTTTTTTTTTTTTTTTTTTTGGTAACTGAACAATCACTTTGGAAAATTTTTCCTTTTGAATTATTTCCTTTTCTTGTAGCTGTGCTTCCATGTCACATTTTTAGTTAGTGCTGCAGCTTATTTTTCTCATTACACTCCACTATTTGGGGATTCTAATGAGAGGAACAACACATTGGTGAAATTTCAGCATTATCTATGTGCAAAGTCACCAAGGCTTGTTTGCTTTAGATGTATTTTTAAGCACAGACAATTGAGGGAGACTTCTTGACCCACAGCTTCCATTTAAACATCTGAGATCTCACCCTGAGGCGAGCTAGAGAGGGAAATTGCTGTGGTCAGGTCAGTTGTCTGCCCAGCTCTAGCCTCTGGCACCTCTGAGTGCTCAGCAACAGGCCTAGATTTAATCCTAAACTTAATAGAGAAACATCCTATTTACAGGTCAGACTTTCATCTTTTCCAGAAGGGATGAATGGAATTTATTTATGCCAGACAAGATTTTATCATTTCCAAAAAGAAAAGTTTACTACGAGGATAGGGATAACCTTTTTGTGGTTAAAACCACTGATGTGCCCATTCTGTACCCTTTTTCCTTACCATCTCAGCAGGTTGTTAAGGTTCATAAATGCACATCATGTAACAACAGGAGACTGAGTGAATATAACTCCACACCTGCACAGCTCTTAGCTTGGGTGTGATCTGCCCCACACCCCTGCATGGTGGAAGGAAACGCAACTTCTCATCCAAAACCTACTAAATTGGTTGTATTTGTAAATAGTTATACTGGCAAACTGAGCTTTTCAGAACATATTCAGAGATGGCTGGGGAAATCAAATATTCTGGTAGCCCATGGAAGTTTACTCAAGGCATGAAGGAGTCATGTCACAGCATTGGGGTCCAAAACCAAAAAAGGAGCCCTGGACAGCCCGAATAAAGCCTGATCTGCCAGCTGAATATTTGCCCTGTGTCTGAAGGCAGAAGACATGGGAAAAAGGCAACTAAAACTTTCAACCAAAGTATGTGATCTGTCACCTTAAAAAAGTGCAATTTTCCTCTAGAGGAACTTCTACTGGGCAAAAAAAAAGGTAACATAATTTAGAAATCCAGTCCCGTATAAAATCAGAGGAATGAGGAGGAGATGTATCCCTGCCTTCTATAGTTTCTTCCTGAATGACAAGTTGATTCTGGATTGTGATCAGGAGTATGTAACAGGAGGAAAGCAGCAGGATTTTGGTTGTAGTGGAACTGTCTGAGAAAAAAATAGTATACCTATATGTTCCTCCTCTGTGTGATGCCTTTTGAATAAATAGGGATAAATGGCACCTTGATGCCAATTCCTTAAAACAGCACAGAGACAAGTCTCACTTTTACAAAACTTTTTTTCCCTTCTGATAGTGTGTTTGGGGGTTTTTTATCATCACAAAGTGTCCCGGGTTGACGGTGCCTCCTATCCCAAAATCGTGAAATTTTGTCCTTGGTGCTGATAACGCGAAGGTTGCAGGTTCGATCCCTGTACGGGCTAATGGGATTTCATGAAGCAAGAAATATCTCAACAAATGATTGAAAATAATTTGATTCAAGATTAGTCAAGAGAGATTTGGAGTAATTTGTGACATCATTGTGACAAAACAACTGTCTATACACACAACCATGTCCCTTTCAGATTCTCTCTCTTAAAAGCTTTGAGTAACACCAAGCCATTTAAACTCTGGGAACCTCAGACATAGAAATCTGCTGTTTTACATTCTGTAAAGAGAAACTGAGACACAGGGCAGGGCGTATTCTTTTTGCAGTGTTTTCAATCCTGCTGTTTTAATAATTTCTAATAAAGAAGGCATTAATAGCAGCACTTACAGACCTGTTACCAGAATCTGTGGGCTCTTTACAAACTTAAAAACCTTTGTTTCTGTGTAGAAAAAAAAATTATATTATTGGGAAGATCCAAGCAGGATCTAGATCAACAGTTTCTAGATCCTCATATCTTCTATGAGTAAACCTGACTCCAGGACTTCAACCTGTGGCTAGGATTCTACCTTCTGGTAGTCATATGGATGGAGTTTTTAATTTTCCTGTTTCCCTAAAAATTTCAAGTGATTTAATTTTGTTCATTTTTATTTTCTCCACCTTTTAAGCCATTATCAATTCAGCAATTATTCACAGAATAGACTCCTTCGAACAAGTGGTGACAAAGCCAGTCTGGAGATGAAGCTGAATAAAGGGGAAGATCAGTCAACCCTGGCAACCAAGTAACATTATATTCAAGTCAGTTTTGGTTTTAAGTACATTTAATTTGTAGTTGCAGCACAAACTCTGTGGTGTTTGCAGACCTAAATTCCAAGTACAAAACAGAGATCTAATTTTAAACACTATTTAAAACCATAGAGAAGCCATCAGTGCCAAAATATATGTTAAAATATGTGATTCAGAACACAAGACAATTGACAATCTCTATTGATACCCTGACTTTAGCATGTGTGGATATACACATTCACGATCAATCTGGCATAAAGATCTTTCAAGGTCAGGACATTCAGACCTTCCCAATAAACAAGTAGCTGACATTTGTCTGAGGCATCCTTTAAAAACCTTCACAACAACCTGAGCTCACCTCACTGTTGTAAGAAACCAGATGAGTTTCCTCACTCGCAGTCACGGAGAAAATATAGTCACTGCCTGAACCCTTACAATTTCCAGATGTCTATTGACATACTACCCAATCTTTTTCTTGACATTTAATCTCTGTGCCTGACAAAGCTAGGAAAAACAGTATAACATACTGGTAAATCTAAGTCTGTATTTTGTTGTTTGTCCAAACTGTATAATGTATATACATCATATAAGAATATATACACATATATAACAATATATATACACATATATAATAATATATATACACATTATACTTGCATATATACATATACACAATCATATATATACATCACTTTCATGGGAGTGGCTGTTTAACTAAAGCAGACTGTACTTCTCTGCTTTATTCTAGTTTTTTTCACTAGTTTAAATAAGCAGTTTAAATCATTGTCACTAACACTTTTAAACAAAATGTTGTGAATAGGATTATGAGGAATGACCCCAGCACTTACTGATGAACATTAAACATTGACGCCTTCTATGTTTCACAATATGGCCAGAAAATATGTGGAGAAAATAATTCATCTCTTTCTCAGGTTTCTAAGTGTCTGATGCTCAGAAGACAAATTTTTATAGGACCTGATCTCATGTATTCTTCGCAAAACTTGATTTTTTCACTCATATGCATAGGTTAAAGTGGACTAGCCCTTCTTGACTTGTACAGAAAGAAATAGTAAGCTGATTTAAGAAACAACTCTGTTTAGCTGTCTTAACATTATGGGGCAAATTCTCCATCAGTTATATACACATGCAACTTTTTTCAGTTTTTGAGGAAGCATATGGCTCTAAGCACTGCTCTCATATTTTAATTGCTGCCAAACACACATACACATGCACATACAGGCACAGTCCTGTCCCTTCCCCTTATTTCAAAGCTAGGAAGGAGATTGTTTTGAGATTTCAAACAACTTCCTTGCCTGAGAGAGCAAAACATTGAAATCTCATAAATTTTCTTCAATGTGGATTCAAAACAAAAACTTGGTTTGTGTTAATGAAAATACTTTTGTAGGATTTTTATTATTTCTAGATACTGACATTTGTCGTAAAATGGGACAGGGAAAAAAAAAAAAAAAAAGAGGGAGAGAGAGAGAAAAATCACATATTGAATTTTCCCAGAGGTTTTGTTTGGTTGGTTTTTTGTTTGTTTGTTATAAAAGACAAAAGCTGAACCTGATAATTTCTGTGGTTTTTATTTACTACCATATTTAATACCTTCTAAAGGAGCCAAGTAGAAAAATCCTCTGGTCAGCTGTTCTTCCTATGCTACATCAAAAGTCAGAACTGTCAATTTTTGCATGGCAAGGATTAAAGCTGGTTTCTCCGTCGGTCCTGGAACGATGGAGAGAGCAGGGAAGTGGTGTGATGTAGTGACTGGAGTGGGGAAAGGCTGTAGTCTCTCTTCCATATCCTGCCACCAGCTGGATGCACAATCCTCAGTGGATTGTGTGGGTTTAATGCCTAAAGGTTAGCTCTGGATGCTACCAGTGCTCTGCTGGAAAGAGGACTCCTATTGTCCTTTGCCACTGTAATGCATTACAGTCCTTCACAGTTCAGGGGTGTAGTTCCAAGCAATTGTACCTTTCTGCCCTCTGAAAAAAATTACCTGGGCAGAAATTTGTACTCCAGGTAGAATCTTCCTGTCTTTTCAAGCATGACAGGAACGAGAACTTGGGAAAGCATTTGCACATTGTGCTATCTGTGCTCCTGCATAATTACTAGCATGTTTCTCAGCAGCAGCTCAATAAGAGTGGCTGACTTCCCAAAGCAACGACCATCACCACTTGTAGACTGTGATGTGAGAAGCGGCTAAGCAGTTCTTGGGGAAACCAGGCTGCTTAAATGTGCTGCTTAAGAGACAGCAGTATACAGCAGCTTGGCTGCCTTCTGTTTGCATGGACCTCCTGATAAAATCCTGTCACACTGAAGGTGAAGACTGTGGGGATGGCTCCCTGTTTTTTTGTCACGTTAATAAGACCTTTAGATCAGTTACACTTATTTTATGTTGCGCTGGTTCTTAATTTTTTGAGGAAATATAGGCTTGAGCAAAAAGAATCTGGGCTCTTCCACACCTCTTAAAATATCGCATTTAGAGAAGTTTCCTGTTAAGGAATGAGTGTTGTCAGCTAGTTAGCACAAGTCATTGGAAAAATCCCTCAACTCTATATAGGTAGAATAATTACACACAAATGCACTCGGAAATCCTATGGAAAATGTAGTCCAGTGACCTGGCATGGTTACAGCACAATTTAGCAAGTATGTTAGAACAAATTACTCCTTTTAACCATAAGCCATTCTGTTTCACGCTTTTAATGAAGGCCTGTGCCACACACTAGAATACTTCTCACCTCATTACTACCCATAAAAAGCAATGATCCATTCAAAGGCTCCTCATATCTCCCAAATGAGATGTAAAAGAGTCCACTCTTTCTCAATCTGGCAAAAAGAGAACGGCTTCTTGCTTCAGCCTTTGATGTTGATCATTAGGATGTTTACTAGATAAAAGAACTGAAAAATTTATCTGTGTTACTTCACTGATGTTGTGCGTTAGCATTCTGCCTGCTGGCCCCTGGCTCCCTATTTATAAATGTAAATCCCTTGTTGCTGTTTAGGAAAGGAAAAGAGTTTCAAGATTTCCCCAGAGCAATTATTTTTTTCTCTCTGTATATGTATGTGTGCATTTATATAGAAAATGTATACAACAAAAGGGAAGAAAAGGGTAGAGAGAGAAATATCCAGTGAATTTGAAGACTGTAATGAGGCAGTAAAACAGAAGCTATGAACTGAATAAAAACTAAATATGACATGCTGTCTGATAAGCAAGTTTAAAAAAAATTAATCATGTGTAAATTTAAGTTAGTTATTGCCCAAACACATGCACACATAATACACACGCACTGCATGTAGTTGTGTGTATTTAAAAATGTAAACAGCTGCCAAAAAGATGGAAAAATTAGAAAAAAAAAAAAGAAAAGTCAAAATTCAAAAATACGTAGTGCTCTAAATAGCACTTTCTCAAGGAGGAAAGTTCTTATTTCTTAGTTAGCCCATATCTATTGGGCAATGGTTAGAGGAGACCTGAGCAATACCAGTAAGATACTCAGGTGTGCTATTCTTGTTCTGTCAGTGGGGATGACCCCATCCCAAGTCTGTCACCAGAATTGTTTATTTAATTACTTTCTAATTCTGTCAAAGCAACTTGGCTTGCTTGGAGGGTTTTTAGCTAGTAAGGCTTTTCTTATTTGTTTTCTTGTTTTGTTATTTGTTTCAGTGGGATTGTGTCCACTGAAACAAATCAGAACCACAAGCTTTTAAATTTCATCAAAAAATATGAAAAACTGAAATACCTAAGGGCTTGGCAGGGTGGGACATGCCTTAGCCCTGTGATGTAGCCATAGACAGATGTGTTGTGCATCAGTAAGTTGCATGCAGAAGCTAAAGGGTTCATCTCCACCAGGCAGTGAGGATCTAGAAACACACAAGAGTAAGACCTGCCATCCTTGTTGAGGCCAGCAGTTTATTTAAACTAGTATCTTGTTCCAGCTAACACAGTGTGGTACTTCAAAGGAGTATGCAAACTACCCAACCACCATCAAAAGTAATACCCTAAGTAATAACCTGCCTGCAGGAAAAAAGTTTCTCTCTTAATCTCAAGCAGCTAGTTATGGCAAGAAGCTTGAGTATTTTAAATGCCTTCTATCTTATCCTAGGTAAATATGAATATTTTATTATCTGTATAAATGTCTAATCATATTTAAGTTCTGGAAAGCCTATCTTTAAATTGTTACAGCAGCATTAACTGATCTTCCCTTAAAAGGGGAGGTGGGTAAGTATACTCTTGCCATCTCTCCCTTTTCTTAAATATACAAAAACTAAAGTATGGAGTGCCTCAACTCTGTGTTCAAGCCAAACAATGACTGAATATAAAAGCTGGAGTTAAAATACTGGAGTTCATGATTCATAGCTCTCCATGCATGCTATAGGTTTCAAAGGTCACAGAAATATTGCTCACATTTATCTAGGAAATTTGAAGGCAATACTTTCTTGATTATTTTCTGCTTATCAACAGATTTATAGCAACTTATTAAAAATATCATTTGGTAGTGGTCAAACTATTGCATCTTGACATCTTTTATTCAAAGTAACATAGACTCAATTAAATATGTGATGATTCTTCATGGTTTTGGGGAAAAGAGCATTAAAAAAATAAAAAAAGAAAGGCAATAAATCATTACAAGGTGCGTTGAATTGGTACTGCCTTTTGTTGTGTGTCTCACCAGTGGCTGTAACAACAGCTCTTCCTTGAGCTCAGGAACTCCGTAAATTAAAATAGAAAATTAAGCATGAAAAATAAAAAGCACCTACCTAAATTTTTAACAGGTATGCTGAACTCCTATTTCTTCAGTGCCTTTTCCGAATACAGCTTTCAGTCTCCTATGGCAAAATCATAGGTAATCATATCAAACACCAAGAAACACTTAAGCTATACTGCTTCTAAATTAAATTGCAGAATCTGTCAGAAACATGAACTTGGCTTTAAATATTTTGAACCTTTTTCAGCTGCATTAAAAAAATCACAATGCTCTAGGAAGATGAGAAGCTTAAAAAGAAAAGTACTTTCGCAATTGTGTGGCCTTTGGATAATAGATGCAGTGTTCTGTTTTATTTGGAAGCTTAAATCAATATTACTCATATACCTGCTTAGAGATTTATCTATCTTGAAAATAGAATCCTACCAGTGAGTAGTAAGTGGGAGGAGGAAGACTATAGGCATAGTGACAGTGTTATTCAAACTTCTCAGTACCTTCCTGCATGCATAAATTTGACTGTTGTTTATAAATACCTTTCAGAAATAGTTCACAGCTCTTGTTAACTTAACCTGTTGATTGTAAAATCTATCCAAAAACATAGGAGAACAATTTGATATATCATAAATTCTTCTTGAAACCAAACCCTCATGGCATTTACATCTGCACTTGAAAAATCTACATTTATTTCATAATCTGGTGGTAAGAATGAAAAAGGCACAAACAGCAGCAGCATGAAGTATTTTCAATCACAATTGTCATTCACTGATAAAATTTTATAAATCCCCCAAAGCCAGTACAAATATTTGCCAGTGCTCCTCTCTGCTTTTGCTATCAGACTGCAATAAATTCTTAGATCAAGGTAGGTTGATGAAAAATGTTTAGGCTGATGAACAACAAAAAAAAATCCTTTTATACTTTATCATGATTCAGTTGTGTAGATTCCCAAAAACAAGAACTTTTCATACTTGTTTCAGAACCAGTTCATTTAGGTCTCAGCCTATCTTTTTTACAGCTGACGTGTGTATTATTTTCTAACAAAGAGACCTGTCAGCTGTATTGGACTGTTTATTGCTTTGACAACTTGATTTTGACTTTTTCTACATGATTTGCCAAGATTAGCTTTTATTTACAGGGGTTTATGTTCTAAGATGAGGTGAAACTAAGAACAGCAAATATATCTTTTTCTCTGACATCTCCAATAATTTTACCTGGTCAAATGTTTGGATACATAGAGCTGCAGTAAAAGCGCATGATTAGTACACTCCCCTGTGGATTATGAACAGAAAGCATGTGTTGGGCTTACACACAGACGGTGATTTACTCACAGTCACATATGAAGGTATTTGCTCTGTCTCTCCCATGTCTTTAGTGCCCTTTTCTCATTAAAGAAGACAGACACCAACAGGTAATGAAATGAGTCTGTTCTGCAAAATACAGATCTGGCTTTTGAAACAAACATACTGGCCGAAGTACTGGAAGACAATTTTGAAAGATGACCCTGCAAGAGAAAAATATGCTGTTTATTTGTGACCATTGCTGCATGAAATATCACAGTGCTGGATTTTGTAGTATCAGATAAAAGTATTAGCAGAAATAATTCTGTAATCTATTTTCAGATAATGGTTTTGAAGTCCCACACATGCTATAAAATGATAATAGATGTATAACCATTGGCATGAAGTAGATTTTAACAAAGGCTTAATAGAAACTCTGATTCCATAAAAACACACAGTTTAAATTCAGAGTTAAAACCAAAATGACTACACAATGACTATTCAATTAATTCCATCCTTTAACAGTGTCAATAGCCAGTTTTCATGGTGAATTTTATTTTAAAATACATGATGCAAAATTATCTTTTTGCATCATGTTCCTGTTCATCATAAAGTTGCTCACTCTCATTTAGGACACAGCAAATGGAATAACAGTAATTTGAACAAATGCAGCTCTTCCTGGAATGCCTTTTAATAAATTTCATCCAATTCATGGATTTACTTTGGTCTTATGAGCTTTCCAGTTTGTCACATGGCTGAGAGGTTTCCGTGAAAAGCCTGTGGGATGCATGAGGGGATGTGAGTGCCTCAGTAGATGGCACCCTTCTCTCTGTCTCAGAGAAGGAACCTACACTCAGCCTCTCTGCTGCTGCCCAGCAGCTCCAGCAAGGAAAAAAAAGCCAGAAAAGCACATAAACAAGGCTATTATGACTTTTCAGCAAAAGGGTTTGTTTCTGGGGCTGATGCCGAAGACATGCCCTGCACTCGATGTGCAAGCACCGTGAGAAATCCCAGCAAGGCCCGTGAAGAGTCAGTGGAGTTCAATCAGTGTGACTGCTCACAACATGGAAAGTTAATCACAAGGATCAGCCCTTGTTAGAGGCATCTTTGGGGCAGAATGTGGTCTAATTATGGCTTTAAAGCATGCAGCACATAGCTTATACTGAAAACAGGATTGAGTCCTTATTCAGTGATACCTCTCTGCTCTGTAAAGGCTACTCAGTACCACTGATTGAAGATGGTAGTACAGCAGTTGTTTGCTGCCTCTCACTACATTATTGAGAGCTAAGGTTTACTAATGTTCAAAGAAAGTCTTCTACCAGTCACTGGATTACTGAACATTTGAAATTGGAATCTCTTTAAGCAAAGACATATTAAGAAATAAAATAGATGTGCAATTTGTTATCATTTGTTTCTGTTAGTTTTATTGCAGTCTTCATGTACCAGTCACAGGGTTTTTTTATCTGAGCCACTATATAGATAATGCCTTCCTGACAGAGGTATATAAAATAATCAATAGTTTGTGATCATCTGGTTTTAGTAATAAGTGCCACAACAGTTTATATGTAAGGCAAGCATATTTTCAGACTAAAAAAGAAGCACTTTTGGGGCCGTATTTTCTACAGTCATGAAATGTCTCAAGTGGTGTGTATTCTGGCTTCTTTCTTTGATCTGTCTGCCTGGGTCAGAAAAGCTTCAACTGGAGCAGATCAAAGAAAGCCTGAGCAATGCCTCTTCCTCCTGAACTTCTCCCTCCTTCATTTCCCTCTGCTCTGTGGTACTGGAAATTACATTAAAATAAAAAGGGGCAATAGAAAATATCCCTCTCCACATCTCCTCCAACCTCAAGCATAGAATTTTATGTCTTTGTCAGGCAGGATCATCAGACCACTGGGCTCATTTACACTGCAGGTCTGTTGAGCAGATTATGTTGAGATTTGGGCACTGAGTGCCCGAGAACACGTGGGCTTCCTGCACTCACAATTCCACATCACTAGCAGGGCAAAGCAATTGAGTTAAGCAGGATCACTCACAGGCAGAAAATCAGCTATATACAGTGGTCAGTGTGAAACAGGAATATAACAAATGTATAATGTCTGTTCAAAGATCCACCTGACAGGAACACAGGGCAAAAAGAACGGATGGGGGAAGGGTGTGTGCCTCCAGTAAGAAAAACAACCCACAAAGAAAAATATATTATGTGAATGAAAATGGGGAACTTGACATTTTAAGCAATTGAAAGACCTCAGATATCAGAACAACTTAAAAACTCAGCTCTGTATTTATGAAATAGACTGTGATATCTGGTTATTTTAGGAAAAAGAAGAAAATAATTATATATAGGGTGAATTTTTCAAATGAAACAGCCTAAGTAACAGTAAAGGTTTTCTCATGTAAACATTCTAGCAGAAACCAAATCAAATATATTTTGGAAAGGATAGGGGAATATAAAAATGTTTAAGGAAAAGAAATTTTATTTAAATGATTATTACAAATAAAAGGGATAGAAGACAATAGATGCTTAAAAATACAGTTCATAGAAAATATTTTAAATAATATTTTCAAATATAACAAGAAGAGTCATGCTGACATATTTTGATATTTTCTGTACTGACTGCTAAATAAAATAGAAGTCTATTTAAATTAAAAAGAAATGCAGTACTTTCAGGGTGCTTCAGATCTTTGAAAACCATAGAAAATTTTTGTGATATAACTTTTAAATGGCTTTGCTCCAGTCAGTCTGATAGCTTGACTGCTGATGATAGATACCAGGTATCTCTTGCTGGCAATTCCCCAGCTTCAAGGGAGCACCAAGGCGATATGGCAACACAGGGCAGATGTGACTGCTGGGCCAGCAGTGAAGCAGTTAACCATGAGAGGGGAATTGCCTGCAGGAATGGGAAATGTTGAAAGGTTTGCCACTACTTTAGAGAGGAGAATGCAAAGAAATGGACACTTCTTTAGCCCTGCCAGTGTTGAAGGCAGGCTTTCCTTACATCGGCAATTGATTTCACTTCTGTGCATTGTTTTCAAAGCATCCTTCAATAACAATGTAATGAGAATTTATGAGCAATATTTCATATGCATAAATCATGCAAAAACTGATTTAAAATTGATTTTTCTTTGACATTAATTTTCAAATTTCAGAATACATACACATTTTAGGAATCCTCCCAGTGTTATGCCTGTGTGAAGTCACTGGGTCAAAATTTGCTTCTCTTTGTATTGGTGTAAATATGGGGAAGTTCCATTGCAATCCAAACCACAATTTGGTACATCCTACCTCAGCCATTTGCTCTAAATGGATATTGTGAGATTAAACCTCATTCAGCTTGTAGCTTTGAAATAACTGTCAGGAGGACACAAATTGCAAGTATAGGAAAGAAACTGCATGCTCCATAGTGATATAACAGCCATTCCCAGATGTTTCCTTTCTGAAAATTTTGTGGGCGCCTCTGGCCTGGAAGGCTCAGACTTATTTGGATGTCAGCAGACCAGATGAGTGGTATGTGGGCTGCTATTGTTAATTTTTGATAACCTGATAATTATCCTCCTCTTTTACTAAACAGCTTTATGCCAGTTCCAACTTCCCTTTGTCTGCAAGGAATGGAGGAGGTAGAGTGTTTCCATGCCTGATCTGAAACATACTGAAAATCAAATTCTGTACTTGAGTCTATTGAAAAGATGAGGTAGGTGAAATACTTGAAATACTGACAACTATATCTATATAAGAGAACCCAGGTTAGCTTCTACTGCACGAATTTCTGGTTTAAAGTAGCTTTTTTCTCTAAGAGTTGTTCCTTCTCTCTAGGAGTTATTTCAAAGGACATAAACTGCAGTGTTGCTTAGAATAAATTTAATAAACAACATTGTGACACGTACAGAAAGTGTACCACTGATGTGAAATTTCAATTCCATGTAAGAAATAATATTTAAATCAAGATACGATTGATTTATTTTGACTCTGAGTAAAACCTAGTATGAGAGACAGAAAAAGAGTGCTCTATAAAAAATTTCCACTGAAATAATTTTGTCACAAGTCTCTTTTTCACTTATTTCACATCCTGAAAACAAAGCTTACTACTGCACTTGATCCTTAAAGAATTATTTCTCCTGTTCTGATATACCATTTAAAGGCCCCAAGAAGATTTTGTTTACCATCAGCATTAATGGCTCTTACCTAAGCATGATAGAGAGATAGCAGATGTCTGAACACCCTTATACTGGATATGCAAACTTAATAGTAGGGAATATTCCTTACATACATTTATTGAATTCAAATTTATATGCATATAATTAGAAATTGAGAGATAAGTCATGATTTTGTTGGTAACTCAGGTCTTTAAAACTCCATAAATTTCTGTTACAGAAACACTGTGCTTACTGCACCGAGCAGCCAGCACATAAAATATTTGAACATTACAGAGAATAAGGATATGATCCAGGACACCTCATCCTGGTCCATAGCTGGGCTCCTTCTTGCTCTTGTTTGATTTCATCAGTTCTGCGATTCTAGATCTCTGGTGGCCAAAGCCCACCTGGAAATTATCAGGCTGTTCTCCAGACAAATGAGATGGGGACTTGAATCTTCTCAGGTTTGGGATGGATGACAATGCAGTTCTGCCCCTCTGTAAGTGCTCTAATCACTCAGCTGAAGCTAACAAAGGGTTTGGGTACCCTCCTCTTGCTTAGGGTAGTTGTGTTTTTTAAACTTAAAATCTGGACAAGTAAAGACATTAAATAACTTCCACAAGCCAAACTGCAAGCCACATTTTGGGGATGTCCCATTGTCTGGCTCCAGCACTGCTTTAGCTGCAAGCTTTGAGCCATTATGACTTATAAAGAGATCTTTTCACGAATTTGGAATAAGGAACCTGCTTCTCACACCCTGAGCAGCTCAAGTTTTATATACAACACGGTGACACTGCTCCGTCAGAAGTGTAATCATGAGCTCTTTCCCAGATACAGACAAAACTGCAGGGGACATCTGTGCCACATCGGGGAATGAGTCCTTAAATGAGAGGACCTGAGAATGCACTTGTGAAGTCTGCATTTGTTTTCTGAGCAGGAAACCTCAGAGATGATTTTTGCAGTTTCTCTGGGCTGGTGACTGGTGTGTCACCAGGCAATTAAAGTCTTTTATTCTCACATGTTAAAGTAATTGGTATAGTTCAACAGTACCGCAACAATTCAGACACTTAGATCCCAGTGTGAGAGTCTGAGAAGCCTCAGCTCAGGCTGTTTCACTTTGGACTTTATGTTTTGTCCTCTGACTGGTGGCAAAAGGCAAGCAGGACCTTGCATCCTTTCCAGCCCTAACTACTTGTGAATGCAGAGAGTACCTTTGATTCCCAGTGTGGGTCTACTGCTGCCATTGTGTATTATACAATAAACTGTTTACATAACAGCCTTTTGTTACAGGTTTTAAATCTCAGGCTGCCAGTGTGAGGCAGAGGCTGCCAGCTGGCAGACACAGAGGTGCTTGTGCTCCAACTGTTGGAGGTAATTAACAGCCCAAACTGTCAGAAGGTGACAGCCGGCAGAAAGTTCCTGCCCTGGGGTCACAGCTGTATTCCGGCAACTTGCTTCTTGATTTACCAGTAAGACTAATAATCTAAATAATATTGGTATTAAATTATCAAACAAGGAGGACTGAGCCCAAGTTATATTTTCTACCCTCAAATTAACTGACAAAGAAAATTAGAATCAATATCTGGAAGCAAATAAGTAAGATGAATTACTTTGAGGGGAAAAAATTAGAAAAAACAGTCCACTGAAAGCTGCTGGATATAAATGGTTGCAGTCTATAATGCTGTTGGGTTCACATTTTCCTGAAATTATAAAAAAGTAAACCAATATTTAACATTAGTAATCTGTGCAATGATTCTCAGCCACAAACACAAATCAGTGTGTCTTTTGTTTTTATGATATCCTACAGCTACCTTCATCTGCTCGAAGGTCGTATAAATTGACTTGTGGGAAACTATAATGGTTGATGCTAGCTGAACATTTGGCAAAGATGTTAATTTGTAAATACAAGAAATACAAATTCTTCAGCAGTAAATTGGCTCTCACAGTGGTTTATTCTGTGATCCCAAGGACCTTAAGATATTTTCTTGTATCTTTGAATGATAGCCAGCAAAGTAACACAGTATTTTCCTGCAGTACCTTCACACACACATTTGAGAATTAAGTTCGAGTTGTGCCGTTGCTTTCTACCCATACTTTGATATAGTGTGAATAGCAATGAGTTAAACTCTTCCTGTTTATAAAGTGTTTTGATATGCAAGAAAAATAAGTAATACTAATAAGTAATTATCATTAAAAAATTATAATCATTCCAAATAGTAACAGTAAATCAGAAACAAGTAGAAACTTCAGAAGCAAACAAAAACACTCAAAGACAGTGCCCATTAGAATAGGCAAAAAAAAGCAAGCTAAAGCTCTGCTTTAGTTTGCCATTTTATGTCTGTCTAAAGTGTGAGCCTCTCATGCTTTGGAGCCTTGCCTCCTTCACTCTACAGACTGGAAGGCACAACAGTTCCCTCTTTCCTGGTGTGGGTGTCCTGAACACTCTGAGGTTGAGGCCTTTGCCCATGTTCACATCTCAGCCCAGGGATGGGGATGGGCATCCAGACCCCATCATTCAAGGAATCTATAGAAATCTCATGAATGTGTGCTGCAATCTACCAACCACAGCTGCTCAGTTATCCACCCTGAAAGCATAAGTTTCCTGAGACAAACTCCACACTTTGGAAAATGGGAAGGGTTTTTGCAACATTTCCTGAATATAATATAAGCAATCTAAATACCTGACATTTTTCACATTTATGCTGTTCACCTTCATCCCTCTATTTCCCTCCATTCTCATATACCCTTTGGTAATGTAACACAACTCTATAGGCAGAAGATTTCACTGAATCTTATAGAGCCTCATAGAATCTAATTCCTTGATATTACATGTATCCTAAATTTGCTGCCATTATATGCTGCAGTCACGACTCCTTTCCAACACTGCCCTGGGCCTTGGACAAATGACTTCAGAACAGGCCCTCACTGATGGATGTTGCCTAGAGGTTCTGAACAGGTGGATCCTCTCCTCAAAAATAAATTTTCTAAGCAATGAATTATCCTGGCAGTCAACAGGGATGAAAAGCCAACTGTACCTTTAACAGTGCTAGATAACACCAAGGTGGACAAAATGTTTAGTACTCTTTGACTCATGATTCACAAAAAAATCGTGATCTGAGATTATAAATTGTGTGATTAACATTGAAAGCAACAAGGGTAAATGTCAGTCTTCAGTGAATTACATAGGACTCCACAAATATATCTAAAGGGGAACCAAACTTAGAATCATTAGGAATCATTAGAATCATCAGAAATTAGAGAATCTGCAGAGGTCAAGGTTCTGGAGCACCAAAACAAAAAAGAGAAATATACTGCTTATTTCTAAAAGTGGGGAAAAGTAGAGCCAAGGAACCATGTCAGCTAGCCTGACTTCAGACTGTTGAAAAACTGACAAAGTATCTATTTCTAAGTACTAAAAAGATTAACCAGTGAAAAGTAACAGTCAAAAATAATGTACTATATCTTCATTTATTAAACAGACAGTGCTGTTTTGCATAAACATTAGCCTCGTTGGGAAAAAACCCAACCAAACAAGAAAATAACTTCTTTTCTTACAGCTCTGTAACAAGGGTGCAGAAGAGACTGGAAAACTTCGTTGAAAGGCAGTATCAACAAGAGTTCTGCTGAAATCTGTCTGGAGTCTGGTCCTGTGCAGTCATTTCATTAATGCTCTGGCCAGTAAAACAGGCAGTAAGTTTATTAAATTCTTATATGATAGCAAGCTAGTAGGAGTGCAAGCATTTTTGAGGACAAGGTTAGAATTCAAAATAAGGAAGACAAATGGGAGAAAGAAGCTATAATAAATAGAAAGCAATTCAATCAAGGCAAATAAAATATTTAAGTAGGAACAAACAGCTTTACAAATACTCTCTGAGAAATGCCTTGCCCAGATAGCAGTCCTACAGAAAAGGATCTGGATATTATAGTGCATCACAAGTCACAGGTGTCTTAACACTTCAATAAAGAAAGTACACAATGGTAAATATAAACACAAGAGCTGTATGTACAGTGCCAAGTTTTGCAATTGCTCTGTCAGAATTGGACAAAGCTCAGCACAGAACAAAAGAGATGATCAAACATCAGGTATATGTGGGTTTCAAGTAACAAGAGCTAAAAAATAGTAATTTTAGAGGGAAAAAAGACTAACAAGAAATATGACATAATTATGTAGAAGATTACTACAAAGAATAAATTACTCCCCATGTCTACCATGGAAAGGAAAATAATTGGATTAATTAGGAGCAGCAACTGTATTTAGTTAAAACTTTCTTGCTATTTCTGAAAGAGTATTGGAGTAGATAGAGGAATAGATTACATGAGTAGGTTGTGGGATCTCTGTTTCTGGAATTTTCAAAGAATAGACTAGGCCAACTTCTGTCAGGAATGTTTTAGTTCTAGCTTATTTTTAGAAATACTTTGGATACCAGATTATATGACCTCTAAGGGTCTCTCCTAAACTCACTTTTTATGAAATTTCATCTGTTAGCTGCAGAGTTCAATACATACAATAAATATGTGACATGAACAATTTACTATGCATATTTCCAATCAAAACAAGCAGTCACATGAATTCCCACTGGAATCACAAGAACCGTGTAAGAGTAAATTATGCTCAGTCCTGGAATATGAAAAGGGATTGCTCGTCCCAAGGCCTGGAACTCTGTACAATGTGAAAAAGGCATCCAGAACAAATTTATAGGGCAAAGCCATTATGCCATCACAGTCAGCAGCAAAGTTCTCATTGATTTCAGAGGGACCAAGACTTGGGTAGACTTTTTGGTTTTTTTTTTTTTTAAAGATCTGGCATGACATAATGCCACATGCCCATTGTTATTGAATTGATATATGTGTGTGCAAACATTTCATATTGATATTCTGTTGTCAGATTGTCATATGGTGGAATTCAGTGTGGTCAGTTTAACAAACCGAAATGCTACTATTCAAGTAGATCTATCTGCAAGAAATATTTACGAAGAAATCTGAATCTGAATTCCCTGTTGCCTTTATGTCTTTACAAAGTCTTATAAATGAGGAAATAGTACCAAAGATCTATTAGTAATAGTTATTTCCTAATTGCAGTGGGAAGCATCCTGCATGTTTAAATAAATATTGTTAACTCTGACCTCTTGGTTTGCCAGGACTGATAAGACAATTGTTTGACCTATATGAAGCACATACAGTATGCATGGACTGAAAGCAGCAGGAAAACAGGAAACAATAAATCAGAAATTAGAGCACTGATTGTTATAGTTAATTACATCAGACTTCTGCTTAATTTCTCACTCTGTCATTCTAACCTGATTTTCTTTCCAACAGACTTTGCAAATTGCTGGTGTCACGTACATACAGCATATAATAATCTTTAGTTACCGTGATTGACAAATGAATGAGAAGAAGAACATAGTTTATTATGGAAGAATGAGCAGTGACACACACCAGATACCTGCTCAGATGCTTTTTTAATTCACTTACCTAGATATGCTGCATGATATACTTTGCCAGGACCACAAGTTTGGCATCACAACATCATAACTGAATTTGTGTCATAGTTTGATAATGCTGGACAAAGAAGGAAAAATAAAGCTATAAAAGGAGAAAAATGGCATAGATTGATCTCCACAGCAAAGAGACATAAAGTGGTAACTAGAAAAGTTAAATCAATTCCAAAAATAATATGCTTAGAATTAGGCACAATAATAAGCATGTTTATTCTTGATGTTATTTTCCTCATACTGCACATCAGATAACTAACTTGGTGTCCTTATTATTGTATCTTTCTACATTACTCCTCTTTTAAACTATAATATCTTTCTTTATCCTGTTTCATCACTGCCATCAGGATCTTCTGACGTCTTTAATCAGCAGAGACATTTTACTGTAGTTAGAAATATTTGGTAGGACAAAAAAAATTAATTTTTAGATATTTAAATTGCAATGTTTCCCTTCTTATCTGAGTAAAAAGCCACTAGCACGCTTGTTAATGCACTGTCTTTCTGTGAGATGCTTGCCTTTGGACCAGCAGCTTGTTGACATTGTTTTGAGAGGCCAGGCTACACTGTGTCACAGGTAGTTGTTGATGGGGAGAGATGCAGCTTTCACTTTCCTCAGTGTCTCTTAGACTCCCAGCAGCATGAACTCAAGGCGAGCAGAGACAAACTGGAGAAGTACCAGAAGGATTAATATTATATCATCATTGCCTAACAGTCTGTGCCTTGTGTATTCTGAAAGTACCCATATGATTTAGGAAAGCAACATCTGGTAAGAAAAAGGAAAGAACTCCAGGCCAATGTAATGTTTTATTCATGTGGTGTACCCATATATTATATTCCTTAATGTTATTTTGAGTATTACAAATTATTTTCTCCACAACTGTTGTCATGTCTGCTTCATCCTATTCCTTTGGGATTTTTATTTGTAACTTTGTAGGGGTCAAGGCCTAGAAATCAAGCAAAAAAACAACATACTGATGTTTATAGCTGTACATCTGCAGAGCTCTTCCATTCTCTTCCCAGAGGGCCACCACATCACCTCAACTGACTGCCACAGTGCAAGTAGTTAATATTGGTCTGCAGGGCTTGTCAGGTTGTGGGACTTTCTAAGTGTTCTCTTATCCCCTGACTAGGAATTGTGAAATTGTGCTCCCTCACAAATTTCCTATACACCAGCAATGTCATCATGGTCCTTTACTGCTCTCCTTTGGAGTCATTCTCTGGACAAACACACGTTCATGAATCATTATGGGCATTATGTGTTTCTATATCCTGATAAAGATTTAAATATTCAATTGGGGTTTGAGTTTGTTAATTATAATGTTTTACAACCCACAAGTCTTTATTCTTCCAAAGCATAACACATTTGTTTAGCCATTTCTGCCTATCCTCCAGATTGACAGTGAAGATTACTGTTTTTTAGAACTGCTCCATCCCTCTGCCTCATTTCTACTTTTTGTATTGATATGTTGATGGGCTTATTTAAAACTAAAACAAGAAACAAATATTATGTCTTAATTACTCACAGAGAAATAGGTCTTCTAATGTCAGAGTAAATATATTTAATAGGCATTAAAGCCTTCTGGAAAGGCTTTTGCTTTACCTATAATGATAAGGTAACTGGCTCCCTACAGCAAAAAAGACTGTGGCTTTATCACAACAAATAAAGCAATAACACTACACAACAACACAGCTTTCTGTTAGCTGTGGTGGGCCACATTAAAACATTTTATAATGTTGAGGGAGCCAGCTGAGCTGGCTGTCTCTTTCGACAATGTAAGCACCAAGCCAGGGAGCTGCTTCAGCTAACAGTACAAAAACCTGAGGAGATACTAACAGTGTAGAAGAAGTCCTGTAAAAATTCCAGTTACTTTCTGATTTCCCTCATGTTATCTTGTTGAATTCCTGGCCTTGTTTCAGAGGAAGCCACTTCATCCATCTCCATATAGAAGACAAGCACAGTTGTGTTTGCAGCATTGTTATCAAAGAGCAATGCACGGATAGAGGAAACAAACAAACCCTAATCCAAAGCTATTTTAACTGCAGCATTAGAGCTAGAAAACCTGCTGATCACCTCTTGTTATGCATCATAGCTAATGGGACTAATGATATATTTGAAGCAGATTTTTAAAACTATGTGATACAGCCAAGCTTCTTTTTGCAAATGAGTGGGTCCATATCCCCCTCTTCATTGGTTCTATTGTGACCTACTTGAAGAAGATTTAAGTAGAGCAACATTCTGCTCCATATTTTGATATGAAAGGAAGAAAGGGAGAAAAAGTTTGAGAAAAGAGAAAAATTTCTTGTAATGAAGTGTCTGCATAGAGTAGTCTAAGAGATAAACAGGGGGAAAGCCTTTAAAGTAATTCCACAGAAATACAAACATCACACGTGTTCCATTATCTTTCTGTAGATAATTATCCATTATCTTTCTCTAAAATAATCCTGAAAAATACAATAGAAATGCAGTTTACTATTTTTCCTCATAACCAATAAATATCATTTTCTCTTGGAACTTGATTTAATAGTGTCTCAGTTGCTTTTCAAAACTAAAAAATTAATGAAAACTGAGGAATTCATATATTTGCTGCATTTTTCTGTTTGTTGTGTGGTAAATCCCACCTGTTTGCCTCTTACTATAGATTTTGACCTTTAACACTCAAAAATCTGCAATCTGCCTCTCTGCATCAGGCTCTGTACAGAAGTCCTGTAAGTAGACCACCCCTTCACAGGTAAGGAAAGCCATTAAACCCTGTGAATTTTCACAGTGGATAAGCCTAGAATAATTTGACCCAGGTGTTTGTCTATTACTGTGCATGGGAACACTTGCAGTGTCCCCATACTCTTTCTCCTGCGGTGGTCCAGCCTTAGTGCTCTCTGGACTCTAATCTAAACCATGTAAGAGTCCCAGCTGGCACAGGACTTTGTAGACAGACTCTTGTTATGCTGTTTGAGTCACTTTGATGTATTCTTTTGCCTTACATACGAATACTTGTAGAAGTAGGAGGAAAACATGAAGAGCCATGTGCTGGGGTTAAGTTACAAATGTCAATCCCTTATCCAACTTTACAAAAGTGAGTCCTTGATTTTATGCTGCGCATGCAAAGGGAAGTGTCATTACAAGCAATGCAAAAATGTAGGGGTAAATCCATCCTCATTTGCACCTCTGCAACCCTTGCTGAAGTGAGGCTGTTTGAGCAGAAGTAAAAGAGGTCTGAATTTCTCCCATTAGTACTTATTTGCATGTAAGGCATTTAGTTTAAATTATACTAATAACAAACAATGAAATGGGCATTTTTATATTAACATCAAACAATTAAATGAGCATTAATGGTTGAGTAATTTGATGCTAAGTCAATAAGTGTATGGATGTGAAAAGGTCAAGATGCCCATAATATATGATGAGGTATTTTATTTTAAAAATTCCATTCTTTCAGCTCACTTTACTGGACTGAAATAGAGAGAGGAATAACTTTTGCAGTTAATTAATGGGTAAAAATGTGAATTGCCGCACATACCCCAAACCTGTGCAACGGAAAACATTTCTAAAATTAATCATGGCTAAAGTATAGTACATGACTAAAAGTTGTTCTTACATGCCTGGCCCACAGGAGACACAATTATATACTGGCAAGATTGAAAATAATGTGCATAGCAAAATTTTTCATAAGGGTAAGATGAATCTGCAAGGTCTGATTATCCTCTCACAGCACTACGGATTGGCAGCTAATAGAATTAGGCTTGTTTTAAACATGTATAACTGAATTGGGCCCTGGATAATCAGAAAGTTGGCATATCACAGACCAATTTATCGTTATGAATAACCCTGTGAAAATCTAGGGGTACATCTGGAAATCCACAATGTGAGATGAGAATCAGGCCATGCCTGAAAATTGTAATTAGACATAAACCAAAAGAAAAGACAATATTTTGAATCTACTAAGCTGAGATTGCTATATCTGTCAGATGCACAGCAAAAAGATCCTTTGGCATAGCAATGTATAATAGCTCTGCAGTTGTACTTATCTTAAGACTGTTTATGCAGCTGTAATGCATACAATCAAGACTCACATTTTGAGCTAAATTTGAGACCATTCTAACATTAATATTAATGGTACAAAACAGAATTACTCAAAACCACAAAGAGAACTATCTCAGTTATCACAGACAACCCAAGACTGTCAGAATGGTAAAATTTAACCAGTAGTATTTAAACACAAAGTTTGTAATCAAGCAGTGAGTAACATTTCACCTAGACCAATCCATGAAAGCTGCAATTGCCTCTCCCATATCTTTAGTCATCAAATTCAAATGTATAAAATTGTTTATAAACAATGGAGATGTTGAATGCAAATGGATTTCAGGTACTGCACAGGTCAGCCTCTGACTGCAAAGATTGGTTTAGTCCCATTTTGAAGCAGTTCTGAGGAGCCATTTTTTCAGGAAATATTTAAGGAAATTAATGGTTTTATTTATATATTCTTGATTTTCTTATAATTCAATCATTACCAAGGAAAAAGCAATCTTTTCTGCCTGATCTGAAATGCTAGTACCCAAAGAGATTTGTATTCCAAATTTATACCATCCCTTAAGTGAGATGCCTCATCCTGCCTTGAAGATAAGATTCCAGGCATTGCTCAGATACTTGGGTATAATTTATTGTAGCCACACAAAAGTCAGATCTAAATCCTTTTGGATCATGATGCCACAAAACAGCAGTTCAAAGTTCAAAGAGGGAGGCCGACAGATGCAATTAAGTTATCACTGTTGGGATAACTGTAGCCCTTCCTGTGCTTTTAGAGCTTCTGGGATCCTGAAAATTGTGAAATGTTAATATATATATATGTATATATAAGAGCATTCTCCTCAACACTACCTATATTTTCATTGCATAAATCACAGCAGTTGGAATAAAATATATCTAGTGAATGACTTCCTGCCACTAAGGAAAAAAAACCCAAAATCTTGTTTCCTGATGACTACAAACCTCTCTTGACAAACCTCCAGTGCCAAATGTGGTTTCCATTTACTGTTTTGGGATTTATTTGTCTATGCCAAAGTTCAGGTGTGCCAGCTCTTTGTAATAAGCCATTTGGATGAAAGCTTGGCTAGCTCAAAGGATTCTGATGTATTTTATTGCTGCCTTTTAAGATTATTGTTCAGAAATACCAAGTCTAATTTTGAAATCAATTAGCCATGCAGTCTGATGAGGTGTTGGCCCAGCTCAGGTTCACACCCGCTGTCCGCAGATTATTGTTAAGTTGAGTCAGGTCCTTAGAGCTGCTCTGTGTTGCCGGCATCTGGCGTACACATGTTTGATGTCCTCACAAAATGACGCTGATGGCTTAAATGGCAAGGCTCTAATGAAGAAAGCCCAGCAAGTTTGCTGCTGTTTGCCAGAAAAACATTACTTCTACAGGGCAGCATAAAAGTCTTTTTTTCCCTCGTTTAACTCTTCAATGTCAAAAGAATATAAATCTTCCCTGGAGAGTGGAGATTCAGCAAAGTGACAAGAATGGGACCTGAGGGGCCACCATAGGCATGCAGTGGGAAAATCCCTCTGGGATCTTGCACCTTCCTGGCACCTGCAGGGCCTGTACAGCCATGCCACAAAGTGCTACCTCCAGAGGGAAGGGTGTCTGCCTGCGCTGGCCAATGAGTTCCGTGGAGGGAAATGTGCTGCACAGCCAAAAAGAGAGGCACCCAAGATTCTCCAGGGAAAGGGAAGTGAATCATAGAGTATTAGAATGTCTTGGGTTAGAACAGACCTTAAAGATCATCTAGGTCCATCTCTTCCGCTGTGGGCAGGGGTGACATGAACTAGTCCAGGTGGCTGAAATCATCCAAAACAGTTTACATTTATTGTGCCATAAAAAAATGTCTCATGATAATCCAAACAAAGGATGAGTGTATAAGCTTATTTTCCATTACATCTTTGCAGCCTGAGAAATTTTTCCAGTTTCATTCATGAAGTCTAAGAATACAACCTCAGAAGCAGAAATACAAACTAAAAATACCCAACAAAATTCAAACCCATCAGACTGTGGCTTTTAACACTTATAAGAGAATTAAGTACTTATTCCCTGAGATTTACTTCATCAAATTCACCTGTAGAAGCTTAATAACAGCAATATTAACCATACTGTACAAAGAGCTAGAGCAGTGATGTGTGATGAGTTAGTTGTGATCATTATTATGTTAGTCTATCTTGAATGATAGATGCTAAACTGCCAGTCTAATCATCTCAAAGAAATTTGCAGGTGTTACATCATGGCTTCAAAGCTGAAACCAGTTATTAAAATCAGCCTTCTGTTCAACCTGCAACATTTTGGAGGATATTAAGTACATGCAGACTGGATTTTATCTGCATTTCTTTGTTTTCCAAAACCAAAAGCATTTTGGTTTTTGCTTACATTAACTGTCATGGTCATGTGGTTATTTAGAACCATTGTCCTCTACGCTAAATAGAACCAAAAGTTACATACAAACAAATAATCTAGCTCAAAACAATCAGGTATGAAAAATCTAGTTCTTATTTGGTCAACAAAATAGACATGGCAGCAATATAATCATGCTCAATAGTTATGCTGAAGGAAAAAATTACTGTGTCTAGAGTCCAGGCATGGCTGTACAGAATATTCAATACATGAATTAGGTTCTTTCCATGTGCAATGTCCTCCTGATAAGCATGATAAAAGGAGTGTATGTGACAAGAAAATGGAGAAAAGGAAGGAAGGCCAGAAGAATAAGAAGGAGAGATGGTCTGGAAGACAGTTTAGGGAGATGAGGTAACAATCAATAATAACCAGGGAGAATTTTCCTTTCCTTAAATCCTTGAAAATTAAGCATTACAAAGGTGTCATGGACACAATGTTTGTATAACCCAGTATCCCACCCCCAAAAGTGGTCATTTAGGGGGAAAAAAAAATACAGAACAATCTGATACAATCTTTCCACTTTTAGCCATCATGGAGCAGTTTCCTACATGTTTCAAAGTCACGGATGCATTCATCTTTCAGGAATTAGCTTAGTACTGTTTAATTCCAAACACTTTTGTATTTAACTGTCCATTAGCACTCTGTGGCTAACAACTGTACCACAGTACTCTATGACCACCATTTAGTTATGTGGGGAGAGAAAAAAGGCCTTCTCTTGACACTGTTTTCATGTGCTGAGTTCTTGAGTGAAGAAAAAGCAAATAAAGGTCTTATATTCACATCTTCCACATACTTCTTGATTTTGCAGTACCTCCTCTATATAGACCATTGTCCTTTAGGTCATTGTTCTTGCAGCCATTGTTCCATACTTTTAATCCACCCTTATCAGTCTTTTTATCTGGTTCTGTTTTATAATTGTGGCAATGCAATGAACAGACTCTGTACACCAGATTCCGTTTTTAACATGGATCTCAACATTCTGGAAACCAGAGCCTGCACATCAAAAGCTTGAAAAATCTTGCCTCCAGACTAGCCAGATCTGGTATCGCTCCGTATACCGTAAACAAATAGCTTTCCTTTTACATCCTGGAAGGTATATTAAGGGAAGTTCTGTTATCTAAAATCTCATAAATTTATAGATGACTGAAAGGAACTGTGAAGTCCTGCCAAAATGCCACTTCTTTTAAATAATTAAACAACTTTCATTTTCATTGAGGCCAAAAAGAAAGGTGTATAAATGGATGCGGTTTGGATGCTCCTGTGTCAACAGTGGAATAGTTTAGTCAGTCTAACCTGTTTCTGTTGGGTCTATCAAAAATTGGCCTTTTGAATTAATTTTTTTAAGAAACTTTGATATGTTATTATGAATATATCCTATTTGACAGTAAATCCATTCATCCTTCGGTTAGCCAGACGTTTGATAGGTAACACCTATCTACCTATAACTGGAAAATCTGTTGGTGCTTTGCAATGATATTAATGCCAGCAGGGCAGGCCAAATTGCTCTGGTCAAAGCTGTTTAACATAATAGGTAGTAGCAAATTACATAAGGCTTGAGGATAAATATTGGTAAAATTAAAGAAACCCATTCTGATATCTCCTTAGAAGCATTTTTATACAGTCTGACATCTGAAAACAATACCTAGTCTCCAACACATACCAGGGAGATGACTGACTGCCTCTGTCATTTGTTATTGTTTGGATCATTAATGTTTGGAGCTTGGACTGAGCTTTAAAATATATGATGCACTGGGCAGATACTGGTGTATAATATTTGTGGGAGTAAATATTTAAATGTTTCAATACATTTCAGTGAGGAAAAAGTAAAATTCTTGTTGTAGGAAGATTCCTTTTATTATTTAAAATTATTAAAATTATTAATTAAAATAGCTTCTTTATAGTGAGTGGCTTGGTTTGCTGGCTCTACATCACGCAGCAGTGATCATGCCATTGAGAAAGACAGAAGCTGTGAGCCTTGCCTATCTATTAACTGTTGATATTTGAATGGAGATACATTGGGGAGATGAAAGAAAATCTCTTAAATTGTTCATCTCACACTTAGTGCTAATCCAGTAACCGGCTTGCCTGCAAATATAACAAAGTAAATGAGAAGACTAGAGTTACTCTTTCACCAGACCCTTGTTAATTCTGCTAGTCTGTAAAATGGAGTCTGCCATTTAGGCCAGGTCTCATGAGGGCAATCCTACTCTTGGCCATATAATTCTTGTATTGTTTGGGGGGTTTTTTCTTCTGAGAATTCTGATACAATGGGCTATTGTTCACTTTGTAGACTTTTAGTCTACCTTCTCATTCATTCCTTACTTTTATCTGGGATGGCTCAGGCACTACTTACCCAGGTTTGATTTCTCAGCTTGTTGCATCACAACCAATTTTTTTCATGAGAAAAATTATATGTTCAATCAGAATATGATCTTATTGATTTAGGGCTTGGTTTGGGGTTTTCTCTTTTTTTCAGTTGGTTGGTTGGCTTTTGGCAATGTTTCTTTTTTGAAACACTGAATGAACTTACACAGACACCGTCAGCATGCATTGTGAAGTCTCCCTTAAATGTTCTTATTGCTCTCTTTCATAACAGCTGTTGTCATTGCCATTACTGTACTCTCAATGAGTTACATGGTAGAGGATAGTAAATTGTTTAATCTGAAAACCATTACCTTTCTTGAATTTGAGAACTGCTTTGTAAAGAACTGATTGGACTCCAGCTAAATTCTGCCTGACTTTTTCTAGCTTGTGCAACGCTTCAAGACTTGTGTGGCCCTAGAGACAGGTTACTTCCATTTTAATAGAATAATAAGATAAATACTAGGCAGTAAGCATTAGAAAGGAAAAGCGTGTGAAAAATTAAAATGAAAATTTATAAGGCACTCCTTATATAAGCTTGACCTTGCTCACATTGTAATCATTTCCAATCTTTCAATGACGTCAACCTGTACAAAGCTGAGCCTCATAAAAATAGAAAATGTGAAAGTCGTGGAAATACACTGACAAGTTTTAATACCACCTCTTTCATAGCAAATGGGCAGCATAGGTGCAGAACTGCCTGCTAGTGGTGTGTACTTATGGAATTGAGGGAAAGAATAGGCAAAACTCAACAGGTATAGAACATAGGTCACGACACACACATTGAGAAGTCATGACCTTCAATATTAAGGCAACAATTCTGTCCTTAACTCCCTATATGTTATGAACAACAGCAGCTAGACTAAGGGACACCGTCACCATAAATTGAGAAGTCAGAGAGTTTTGCTGCTTTGCTCCAACCGTAATGTTACGCAAATGCTGTTTTGTTGTGCCTTTAATACAATAAAGGACTAATTCCTCAGAAATCAAGGGTATAAGTCATGTAAATGAAAACTTGTAAATTATGTCAGTAATCCATAACTCATACAACTGATTTGGAAACCAGAGCCTTATGGTTCAGAAAGAAGTAATTGCTTTATTAACTCCCATTTATCAGTATAAAACTGGCTAATTTAACCGACTGACTGATTTATATATTGATACTTTAAATTTAGCTCAACATCCTAATTTAATAAGGAGATCACATATGGATGTTTAAGAATATATTACTTGCTTGTTGGCTGATACTCTAACCATGGCCTTATTAAGACAGATTATCTCCTTTCCCTTGTTCTTTTAAGAGAAGGACAAAACAAATTATATATGTCATTTATTCTACCTGACAGAAAGGCCGTGTTTCCATATAACCTCCTCTCTAGTAATATATTGAATGCATGACTAACCACATCATTCATTCTCTTTTTAACATCCATGATGTCATAATCTTTTGCAACAGTAAGTGTATATTCCTGCCTGCAGACCTTTGGAAATCACCACAGGGAGTCAGACTACCGAAGCACAGTCAACCAATAAATCTACCAGGTACATTTAAAACAAAAGTTGGAAAGAAAAACTAATATGTATTTATACACCTCTGATTCTCTAATAAGTGAGGGTTTGTGTACATTTAGCTGATCCTAAATTATATGTTAAGAACTCAAGGGTTCTCAGTTAACTACCTTTAAATCATAAAATCGAGGCAGGGCTGTATTACTTACTTTAAGTAAAATTATTGATATTGCCAACTATGATAATATGCTTTTCAGGGAGACACACGGGTTAGGAGCCTAATGAGCACAGCTTCTAGGTATTGGTATTAAATAACTTGCAGCTGTAACAATCATAAGTTATAATCCTTGTAAGCAAGGTTACACACAGTATATGATGTACAGAGCTGAATATAATGCACATGCCAGAAGAAGAAGTGTGAGCATTCAGTGTGTAACTTTCAACATTAACACACCTATGAAATGTGGCACTATTAGGATAAGGCTGTGTGTGGATCAAGGTAGTTAACTCTGATTCAGATAATTTGTTCAGATTTCTATTGACAATGAAGCAGAGAGCTGCCTAGCCAAATGCACATTTCACTATTAATATGTAGAGTGAAAACGTCAGTACTATGTGGGATTTTGATCACAGAATCAGCCAAAATCCAAATAATAGGTCTAATATCAGATAACAATTTGTGTTAAATTTTGGCTTGAAATGTCCTTTTTATATCTCATGCTATCATCCAACAAGCATTTTATTTTCCAGAACGCATTTTAAAAATTGCTGATACTAGTTAGGAAATGAAAATATTTTTGTTTTGGCTCTTCATTCTAGTGATTTGAGCTGAGGATTCTTATGAACTTCAAACCTTAATAGCAGATGATTAGAGCAATGTGAAAATTCACTTCCTGAAGCCCAGCCAAGTTCTAAAAGGAATGTTTAAGTTTATTTTGGAACCTATATTTTTTTAGCATAAGGTAGAGTATGTGGTCTTGCTACTTAGAAATTACCAGAATGCTGTTTTGCAATACAGAAAATGTACCCCAGTGCTCACACATCGCTGGCCTGTCTCCATGGTGATTCCAGTTCCACATATTTGGACTTCATGTGCTTTACCTCTCTTGAAACTGGAGTTAAACTGTACAATTCCATACAAGAATTAAGCCTTCCTTCTTTGTCCCTTCATGACTACAGAGACATCTGATCAAGACGAGGAAAAGAAATTTCAGTTTAGAATAATGAAAGTGAAAATCACTGGGGTTTAAAGCCCATGTGTGCTCCTCCATCTTTGCAACCTCACAATACTAAAATTATATAATGTTGCTGAATTCATTATCTATTCTATTACATTACTCTTCCCCTTTCACTCTCCCCATTTTATACAGCATTTATTATTCTTAGCCATATGATACAGCTCCCTTAACATATGCTGGGCAACATTGTTTGGGGAATGTGAAAAATAAATGCCTGATTAGAACCAGAAAGCCACTAATGAAACAAAATGGTCATTATTCCATAGAAAATAATCACTGAAATGATGTCCCTAATATGCTTCTTGAAGGGTATTTCCTTAGTAACAATAGGCTAATTGCTGAGATAAATGGATAACTGAGAAAGCTGAAAAATGTTCAAAAGACTTAATGGTCAAGAAAATTATGGAATTTTGGGTTTGCTCTGAAGACAACAGGAAGAGTTTTAGAGAAGACTGTAGTTTACCAGAAATACATTTTCTTTCTGTTTGTAGCAATTTTTGTTGTCTCCATGAGCAAATGTACAGTGAAAGTAGAGTGGTGTTCAACCAGGGCTAAGTCCGCAACAGTACTGGCTTCAGATGGTACTGAAGGATACAAGGGAAATAATAGTTCTGTCTGATCCCATCTCATCACGAAATGTCTCCCTCACATTCAAGTGTTTTTCAATTCAAAGCTGGTTCCTCAGTCTCACAGCTCTACTGCACTCACAATGCAATGGATTCATCTTGTATTTATCAGGAGTGAACTGCTGCCAGCAGCTGAAAGGTCTGTGGTTTTAGTGAGTGCACTTCAATGTAGCCCATCATGTAGTCACTCTCCAGAGTGGTGAACATTTTCTTCCCTTCTCTAGAAAAATTGTTTAAGGTCAAAACAAAACAATTTGTATCAAATCTGATTTCCTGTATTACCGTTTACAGTAAATAAATTTTGAAAAAACAGATATTTTAAATTTAAATCCCCAAAGATTGTGATGAAGTTGAAATGGAAGCTATAATTTTTCTTTTCACTTAAAAATTCTTTTTTGAAAACAACATACTTTAACAGATTAAAAAAAAAAAAAAAGGAAATAACCAACTCTGAAAGGTGGGGCTTTTTAAAAAACTAGACAATCCTGTTAATAAAAACAACACATTGGCAAATTGTGGAGTTTTTTCATGTCTCTATTACTTTAAAGCACATGGGGTTCTCCTCCAATTTTTTTCTAAAATCAGTCCAAAAAATTGACCCATGAAAACTTTCTAACTGTTGAATCATTCTGTTTAATTAACAAGACAAAGTGTTGCTACAATTAGTAGCAAATCTGTCCGGGGACTTCCAAATGTTTTTGACTGTCTGTGTTCAAGAGATTTTTCATTTTGCTATAGCTTCATTAAACTTGAAAACAATTCTTAAAAATTCCGTGATACCATTTGGAGGGACCTGGACAAACTTGAGGATGACAAAATATTCTGTAAGGGATACATAAAGATCCCTTGTGGGCTCACAAGGACCACTGAGTCCAGCCCTTAAGTGAGTGTCCCCTATGGAGATCAAACCCAGAACCCTGGCACTATTAGTCCCATGCACCAACCAGCTGAGCTCACCTCAGAGGGAAGCTCAAAACAAGGTTCAACAAAGCCAAATGCAAGGTGCTGCTCCAGGGTTGGGCCAACCCCTGGGACCAACACAGGCTGGGGGATGAAGGGATTGAGGCCAACCCTGCCCAGAAGGACTTGGGGGTGCTGGTGCATGAGAGGCTGGACATGACCCAGGCATGGCACTCACAGCCCAGAAACACAACTCTGTCCTGGGCTGCATCCAAAGCAGCGTGGGCAGCAGGGTGAGGGAGGGGATTCTGTCCCTCTGCTCCACTCTCATGAGACCCCATCTGAAGTATGCATCCAGCTCTCTGGGATTCAACATTAGAAGAATGTGGACCTATTGGAGCAAATCCAGAGGTTACAAAAATAATCAAAGGAGCACGTCTCCTCTGAAGGCAGGGTAAGAGAATAAGGACTTCCTAGCCTGGAGAAGAAAAGGCTCCAGGGAGACCTTATTATGACTTTTCAGTAATTAAAAAACCTTTTAGCAAGACCTGTTGAAATAGGACAGGGGATAATCTTTTTAAATTAAAAGAGGGTATATTCAGACAAAAAAAATGGAACTAATTTTTGACAGTGAGAGTGATTAAACACTGGAACATGTTGTCCAGAGAGGTGGTGGATGCTCCACCCCTGGAAACATTCAAGGTCAGGTTGGATAAGGCTCTGAGCAGCCTGATCTGGTTGAAAATGTCCCTGCTTATTGAAGGGGGATTGGATTAGAAGACCTTGAAACACACCTTTCAACCGAAATTATCCTATGATTCCAGAAATAACAGCTCTTGGACAAATGCAAGCATTGCTATGTTAAGTAAAACTCATGCTGTTATTTTGATTTACAATGTTTTGTAGATTCCTAAATTCTTCTAAATCTATTTTAAATAGAGAGGTATATTTTCTCTTCAGTTTAGCTGAATTCAAAATAGAAGGAAATTTGGTGGAAAAAATCTCTTTTCCCAGAGAACATATCTATATGCTGAAGTTTTGTTCAGACAAGTACTGCTTCAGATTATAGTGCACACTTTAGAAAGTGTGAAACAACCATTTCTGTTAAGTCCATGATCCCATATGCTCTCATTATTTCTACAACCAAATAACGTCCTATACTTTCTCAGTGCAGAAGCAGGACCACATTTTCTCTTTCAATCCACATCCTGATTCATATTCCTTTGAAATTAAACAAAGATGTCATTGGCTTCAGTGAGCTTTGGACGGGTCTTCAAAGGCATTTTAAACATAGGAATACTATATATACCAATTGGTTTACTGCATGAAAAACTGTACCTACTTAACTTTCAGAACTAAAGACATACATATGTTGTAGAAAAACAGCCCAGGAGAAAAGAAAATCACAACTTTACAATGTTTGCTAGAAAAACATCAAGAACATGCAAAGAAGAAAGACGATCCATTTGTTCAGGGTTTGCCTTAGGACTTAGAACACCAAAATTCAAAACTGCAATACTGGAGTCTGCCTATGTGTTCATACAGTACTTTACCTGCTTCTGTTCTTCTGTGGGAAAGAACAGTACTTCTGTATTTATAAACCAAATGGATAAGCATTTTTAAAAACTGTGGCATGTTCTAATGTTGTGCTACAAGAAGCACTTAGGGTGGGACTCAAACATAGGCAAAGAAGGTCTGTACTTACATCAGTCAGCTGGTACCTACCTACCTCATCCCCTCTGGTACCAAACGATCACAGTCCCACAGTCTGATTTGCCAGTGCCAAAGCTCTTGTGTGGTTGGGGATCAGAAAACAAGTGTGGTGTGGAAAAAGAGATTTTCCCATCTCGTCTGAGAAGCAATGGGGCTGGCACCTGCTGTAAGACCTAATGCCAGTTCTTTTCTCATCTGTCCCTGGTCTTGGTCCTGAACATTCACTGCTGGTTGGTAACAAGAGCATCACTGAGTTTCCTTAGCCAGGACAGGCCCTCTTCTGTGGAGTGATAAACTGATAGTCCCACAAGTTTAGGGAGAAGTTAAATGGAGACGAACACTCTACCCACTAGGCAATAATAAAAAATGTACACCAATACCATAGCCATATATGCCAGCACTATATCTACTTTGAAAAAAATTGCTATGGCTGAATGCAGTATAAATGATGTGAGTTAAATACATTCAAAAGATATCTACCTCATCAAGCTCCCCAGAGAATTCAGGCACAGGGACGTTTGGGTTGCCTATAAATAGCTCACAAATGGCTGCAGGTATGAAATGAAAGACAAATTCCACACTTCAGACAACAGAGGGGCAAATCCTACCACAATCTTATACACCCAAGTAGCATCACTCCAGAAAACTTGAGGTTTCTCTACTCCACTTTGGTTGGAGAGTCTTAAAAGTTTATTTTCATCTTCTGTTTAGTGAATAGTCAGAGTTAATTTAGTCTTAAAACTTCCACCTTCATTCCACTCTCAGTGTATACAGGTTGTTGAAACATATATCTCATTGTAACATCTTTATAGTGAATTATCTAAGTCTATAGCTACTGTAATTTTTTGTGTTAAAATATTTTATGGTAATTTTATAGAAGTATTCATACATTGTATTATATACATTAACTCTGGATTCTTAATATAAACTCTAGCATGCACCATTTTTATTTTGGCATATGTTGATAGCATATTGATGTTTGCACTAATTACAGCAGCCTGGCCTAATGAGATTTTCACAAATGCACATGGAGCTGTAATTAGCATTTACCAGAAAACAATGACTCACTAAAGGAAAGAATCAGGCAAGTGTACAGCATGTCCAGATGGAAAAGATTGCCCAAGTTGTTTTCTTTCAATGCCAGCGTAATCAAAATTGGTTTATTTTTCATTTGGTCAATATCAACATAATTTATTAGTCTTGAAATTCACCAGCAAAGAACTACCTCACTCTCTAGGGAGACACTGGACAAGGAGTGCAACAAAAAAGTGAATATCTAAAATAAATAATTTAAAATAATTGGAGAAAAACCTCAAGCACAATCTTATTTTTCCCATGTTGTCCTTACGGTTTTTTTCTGGCAACTCTGACAAGTATGTAGGCTAGCATCTTTTTTTTCCATTTAAATATAAAGATCTCACTATCTTTTACATATGAGTTAACATTTCTGGTCATGGGACTGTCTTTGATGTACAAGTTGATGGCCAAACTGCTGTCTTTAAGACTGCAACTCTTGACTCCATTCCTCCATGAAGACCCAGGAGCCCTGGCGGAAGTCTCCTGTGCTGTTGATGCTCCCCCTGCTGGCAGCGTTCAATCAGGAAAATGCGTTGCCAGGGTTTCAGGAAGCGATGGGAAGAACAAACCATTTGGATGGCTTAATACAAAAAATATAAACAGGAGAGGAAATCACAGAGAGGAGGAGATGGTCAAAATCAGACACAAAGGAAAGGGGTAAAATCTGCTTTGGGCAAAATATACAAAATCACCAAATCACCCACATGCTCCAAGTAATCTGCAATGAAAACATGATCGTTCTAAGCAGCAGAGTGGGAAGGCTGCAAAAGCTGTGGTGGGTTTGAAAGAATTTACAAGAAAAGCAATAATTTCTTTGACAGTAGACAAACTTATATGGGATATGGGACATCAGGATTACTGGTCAGATAAGGGACTGAAACTGAGGACCCATTAAGTGTCCTAAGGTTAGTGATCATTTACATGATGATTATATTTTCTTCCTTTTCTTTAATTTTCAAATTGAAATAAAAACCTCTCCAATTCTGTTAGCATTTGTGTTCTCTGCTGAAAGTTGTGTCAAAAATGACACTCTCTTCCTCTCTTCACTCCCCTCCCACCTCCCAACAAAGTTTCACTCTAAGAACAGATGAGTTCTTGAACCTTGAAATTCTTGTACTTTTTACCAAAACCTATGAAAATTAAAACTTTAGGAACCCTTCTTTAGTGATTCACAAACAGGATTACTCCTTCCCTTCATCTCCTATTATTAGTTCAAAGGATGAAGGACTATGGTATATTGTTAAAGAAGTCCAGTAGTATTGATGAATTTCTAAAGGATCAGGGTTTCATTTTCCATGATCTTTTAAAAGCTTAAGAATTGTACAACATTACCACTTCTCCTATGACATTCCACCCACGCCAAAGAAACACTGCATCTGACCTCCATGGCTGTATTTGTCACGGCACAGTCCTCAAAGGCCCAGACACTTTGTACTCCTGTCTCAAACACTGAGTAATTCATTTGCCTCCCAACAGCAAACTGCATCTGTATGACAGATAAAGCCTGGTGTTGTTGCAATAAAATTCTCAACAGAGAGTGCAACACAATGTTTACTCCAATTAAGCAAATCTACCCTGGAGATTTGGGTCTTATTCCCATCTTTGACATGAAGGACTGGCAAGTAAGCGCCCCAAATTGTTCACAGCTGATCACTGTTCTTTTCTCATTTGACAGGAAAAATCAAAGACAGGATTTGTCAAGTAATTAATATTTATTTTGGACTGTAAATGACACCCTATTTCTCTCCACTGACAGTAAAGAAAATGTAAACACTCTTAATTCAGATGCAGACATTCATTTCTGTTGTGCTATTAGCAGTAGGATCTGAATTTCAGAACACTCCCAAACACAACTGAAGCCACTCTCAAATACAACCAAATTCATTGCCTCTATATTGCCCAGGCACAAGGCAGCAGCATTCCATTATCCCAAGGATTCAGAGAGCAAATGTTATTACTATAAAAGTACAAGTGCAGCAGAAGGCTCAACTTAGTTGACAGTGTGGGTATTGGTAATTTTCTAATAAATGCTAAGGATAAACAGAATTGTTGCTGCCTATAAAATCAACATGTACTTTACATGTGGTGCACTGGTGCATTTTTATCAACAGCGTGCTTGTGCTCTGCAAATAGTGTGATTCAGGACACCAAATGCTCGCACAGCAAATTAATCCCTTTCAACAAAGTTAGCTACCCTCATTTTGCTTTTTCATTACTACTGATAACCTTGTTGCCTTTTTTTTTTGCATGTATAGCTAGCTGTATTAGCTATGACTGAAAACTTTACAGAAGGAAGTATTTTCAAGGAAAGTTAATGTACATCATGAGAAGAGGTCAGTTTTAAATGAAGCTTCTTTTAAAACAGTCAAAATACAAGAGCTCTGTCACCAACCCAGCACTGGTCCAGCCACAAGAGTAGTCAGTTCAGATCTAGAAGATCCTTTTTCACTGCCTTGCTCTGAAACAGGGCAGGACAGAACAGTAATTTGAACCTGAGCCTTTCACATTCCAGCTAAATGCCCAAAAATTTCCTGCCAGCTCTAATCTATGTGGAAAGAGACGAAGAGAGAGCACATTAACTATGTGTGGTTGCAATGAACAGTTTTATATATGGCAGTAAAACTGTGAGAGTCTTAGCTTAGACATACTTTACACAAACAGTCTAGTTTTGCAAAATATGACTTTAAGAAAAGGGAGAAAATATGGAGCCATGCTGTTTTTACAGACCATTCCACAAATTTAGCCCTAAAAACCTTTGGTGAGAAAGGTAAAATCTGTCTTTTGCTGTCACAATACTCTGCTACCATCAATGAATTTTGTTTAGAATAATATGGCCTTAATGCCCCCATCTCCTGTAGAATTGCTCAGACTGGTAGTTGATTAGAGTGGAGAGAGGTGCCAGTATTATCTGTGTTAGTGCTCCAGAGGTCATCCTACACTAACAAGACCGCCCCAGTCAGGGATGACAGAATCCAGCTGTTGCGCCTACAGCTGAATGAGAAGAATCCACTTAATTCCAGAGATGCATCTCAAAAGATTAACTATTCTAACTAGTTACTTTCCACCTCTGAAAAACTGTCTGGCTCATCATTATTGTCCTCTTTCTAGCAGAGGCCTATGGTATACATGAAACCATTTACCTTTTTAACCTCCTGAACTGTAAGGCACCAAATACACATTATTTTAAATGGATAAATAAAAGTTCTAATGTCACTGATATCTGCTTAGAGGTGAGCTCATGTAACAGAGGGTGTCACTCTGTTTCAAAGAAATATGCATATGCACATTTTAGATGTTTAAGCCATGCTCTGTTTGGCAGCACTGAGTCCTGATCTGAATGATGAGGAACACAACACAAGCATGCTTGCAGTCACTATATACCACTACTACAATATACTCTGAAAATCTAACAAACTTCCTTAGGTAGAGGCTTAATATTTTTAAAATACTTTAATAAAAACCTAGTGTTAAATCTTTAGTTAGTTAGTGTTAGATCTTAGATTTTTTTTATAGCACTCTCTTGGTAACCTGAAACTCTTTCCTGACGCACTTTTTCATATGTTATTTCATGGAGTTTTTGTCTTGCTCTTTAAGAGGAATCAAGTCAACGTGGCTCTTACTTCCAAGCTGCTCACGTGCTCGCATGTCAGCATCCGTGGGAATGTCATCTTGGCTCCGGGGCTACAGATTTATTGCTTGGCCAGCAGAGGGTACCAGAGTTTTCCAATGACTTCACAGACCCGAAGGAAAAAACAATCCTGGGGTCAAAGCATACCTATTGTTTCCTTCCATTTCTCACCGAAGCTGATTGCTCTGGGCTGTTTTCTGGTAAGGTGGTGAGAGCTTTCGATTCTTGAATCTTACATTAGACAGGACTGATCTCCCATTTCCTTTCATTCAAGTGATCCTGCCTAACAGAATAGACATTTAAAACGCATTTTATAGTTGAGCGTGGTTTAACATACAGAGGTTTTCTTGACATTAGAGTTCTTCAAAAGTTTCAACACACTTGGACTCTTTTAAATACTTGGCTTCTAGACTGCTGAAAATGAGAAGATATTTTCCACACTCAAAAGAAAATTTGTGAATTCCATCATAACTCAACCTGAGAATAAGAGAACGGCCTCTGTTTTCCAGTAGGCATTATCATAGTAGATTCATAGAAGTATTGTTCCAGAAATAGATTCTATTTCTTTTTATCAGCATTTTGATTTTGCTGATAAAGCTGATGCTTAAGATACCAACCCTGCATAAATTCCCTGATTTATTGCCTGGCAATAACAGCATTAGAGTGAATGCAAAAACACAGATATACATTCCCTTCAGCTCAGTCCTGAAGAGGAATAAGCACATTAAAGATGGTGGAAATTTCACAGGAAGGTTTTCCCAAAGTTTTGAGGGGTTTCCTTGGTTTTCACATTAAAAATACAAATCTTGCCTACATTGTTAACCCCAGAACTTGCTTCAGTGGCTAGAGATTGAGTGAAATGAAAACGCAAGAAACCAGGAAGTGAAATTTGAGCACATCAGATGTGATTTCATCTTCAGTTATTCAGAGATTTTAGTGACATAAGGGATTGTGCCATCATGTACTCTGACTTCTTACATAGCAGAAACCATGGAATTTCATCCTGTAATTCCTGTGTTGTGTCCAGTAAAAATATGGTTGAATTACAGCATGATGTTTAGAAAGGCATCTGCTCTTGATTTTAGGAGTGTGGGTAAAATGTTTGCTCCTAATGCTCAGGTCATTCTAAAATGGGATGGGCACCTAATTCACTTAGACTTTTAATATTTTAGTATTTTATTTATTTTCCATCTTTGAAAAATGCCTGCCATGATTGGTATGGAGCCATACCAACACACAACTAACTTATTGCCTAATGTTGCTTACAATGATTTTTGTAGAGAGGGAAAATGACGTGGACCTACTGAAGAGCTTACTGTTTCTTTAGGTATTGTAAGAATCTTTGCCTCTCATTTATCCTTTCCATATGCAATTTTCATTAGAAGAGATTAATAATTTCTTGCAGTGTAATAAGAAAAATAAAACAATGAAATACATCCTTAACATTTATATATTTAAAAAATAATAAACCGCAGATTAATAGAAGACTCTAAACTTTGCCAGTCTAGTACTTCTACTTTGGAAAACCTGAGTACCAAAGCTTTTCAGCTATGTACCAAGCCAGGCAATTTTGAGAACAGTATCTATATCCTCAACAAGAAATTCATATGCTGTGATTTCTCTTTCTTTATGTAGTTTCTAATGATGCTTCTACAGCCTTTGGTCAAAATTCTCAAAGCACTTTCCAGAGCTGTAGTTGTGATCAACACACAATATCTATGAAAACACAGATATTGAAAACTGGGAAAGGACAAAGTGATATGTGAAAAGATCTAATACTCTTTCTTATCTGCATCATCTGGCTGGAGGATTTCATGTTGAGAAGCACATGTGCTACACAGTAATCTTTAAATTCCACTGAGGTGGGGGAAAATCTATTCTTCTTCTTACCATCCAGTTAGGGCAGTCATTAGGGCCCTAACTGGATTAGGGCAAGGTGCTGTCATTGTCAAGTGCCTCTTGTCTGTAGGTACAAAGAATGGGACAGAAGATGAGAGACACTGCCACCAACTTTAGCATTTAACTTGCACTTGGTCAAAAGTGCAATAAAACAACACACCTTGAACAAGAAAAATGTGTAGTAACATACATTTGAAAGAAAAATAAAAGGTGAAGTCTTTTTTCCATTCCTGTTGTAGCTGAAGCTGAGTAGAAGTCACTGCTAGGTGGGCTAAGAAAAGCATAGTGGGAGGAATGGCATTTGCTTGCAGGGATATCAGTTGGGGTGTGCTGCCACATATTGCCTGCACCTAAGCCTCACCTTCCAGATATTATCTCAAGGTGCCACTGAAGACTTTGAACCAAAAGAGGTGAAACGTAACCTTTCTAGTGGAGCACAAGGGTCTCACAGAAGCATAGCAGCATATACCTGTGTAGAGTGAGAGAGGGAGCAATGCCCAAAACACTGTCAGACCACTTGTTTGCTGAGTCAGAGCCCTCAAGAGTTTGTGCTTTAATTCTCCATCCACAATTGCCTGTATCCAGGACATTCAATCATGAGAATAACCATGCCAAAGAGGGAGAGATCCTTACAGCAAGCAATAATAAGAGACTTTAATTTCTTAATTAGTTAGAAAGTGCCATGAAAAGAAATTTTTAAATGGTTGTAGAGGAGAGATGCAGAGGAAGCACAAATGAGATTGAAATAGAAATTTTCAATATGCAAACTAAGTTACTAAAATATTCCTACCCACAAACAAATATATTGTATGTATTCTAATTATGCTTCAAAGTGAGATAAGAACTGAAGTTCTGCTTTTAACTGATGGCTTTGAGGATTTAACCAGTTACTTTCATGGAGAATTGCTATGCCACCATTTAATCAGAAGAAACAATAGATCACAGAACAGGCAACGTTTGCTGTTTATTTCCTTAAGACTGGTGAGAATGCAACATGATAAATTGGAAAACTAGACAGCTTAAAACGTTATCTCAATAAGACATCACGTATTGTTTATGGATTGCAGTGAGGTTTTGCTATTATTTTTTTAATTGTTCCTGCATTACTTTGGGCATGTGACATAATTTATGCTGTTATGTTGTCAGGCTTCTGATCATAGGAAGGACTATTTGTTTAGACTGTGTAGCTCTTCACTTTAATTCACTCTGGCTCCAGTGTGACATGTTAAAACTACTATCAATGGAAAATCCAAATTTCCCAGAAAGACTTAAAAGAGCACCCTCAGTGAACTGAAATTATCTCCTCTTAAAGCTAATTACCTTAGTATACTTAAGAAAGTAGCACTATAGGAAATCTGTTTCTTTAGACTTTCTTCTACTTCTTTAAATGCCTCAGGTCAGCATGAATAATTGTTGTTTGCTTTTATTGCACTTTTTTTCATTATTCATCTCCATGACTCTGAAAGGACATAAAACTAAAATAATCCAACAAATTAGGAGTAATTTTTGAGACACACATTCATTATTAAAACACAAACAGAAAATATTTTCACCTTTCAGTTTATTTTATTAGGAAGAAAGTACTGTGAGGTTTCTATTTAATAGGAAGCTTTAAAGCATTAATGAGTCTCACAGGGCAGTTCTTGCAAGTAAATATGGAATGTGTCCAAAATTAAATACATTCTACAACTATCTGTTACCTAGGGGCTGGATGTAGGAGAAATATCTGTCAAAGGTTGCTTGCTGATGAAAGAAACACATGATTCTGCATTCTATGTCTTCTTCTTTCAAGACAGTCCACCTAACACCATGAACAGTGTGGCAATTTTCTCAGTCTACAAGAATGGATTTGGAACAGTGGCTTTATTTTGACTGACCTAAACGTCACTTTGGCACTTTGGCAATTGTTTTAAAGCCCCACATATTTTCAAGCTCACAGGAGCTGCCTTTTATAAGGCCCAGCCTGGGAGACAAATCAGGAAGCTCTCACACTCCAAAGCCTTCAGTGTGTACTTGTACAAATGGGCTGGCTTAGGTGCTACCAAGGTGAGAAGGGTTTGTGAGGAGAGATTTCAATGCAACTCACTATCACCTATATCCCACTTCCATTTATTTTTATATAAATTAGGCACCCCTTTCCCAGACATATTTTTAAGAGAGTTCTTTCCCTACTAATGCTGCATGATTCAGCTCATCTTTTGGGCAACTCAGTCATAAACACGTGGACTCCTCTACAGCTATTCAGACTGGAGCTGTGTTCATCACACTCTAGATATGTATTATTGAGACACTGCCAAATGAGCTTTTTCACAAACACCTTGCAGTGATTTCATTTTAGCAGTTAAATGTAGCAAACGGTTGAGACATGAAAATAAATAAGGAATAACACAGTAAAGTTAATTTATTTGAAAAAAATTAACAATAGGTCAGTATTCCTACACCTTTTCTAATCCTGGATTATTCACATGGAAAATAACCATTGCTCTCTTTCATTGCCTATTTAGTACAAGTTAAGAAAAAACAATGAAAAATTTTAAAGTAAGTTTCTAGATACTATCTTCCCTTTGATTGTCATGGAAATAAAGAAAAACACTGCCAGAGCAAACAAAAAAATCAAAGCACCTTCTACAAACAACCATAATTGCTCACATATCTGCTTGTCTCTTCATTACCCAGTATCATTTGTCAAGCTCTTTGGACAAGGATTAATTTTTGGCCCAAAAAAGCAGGAAAATGTAACCTCTAAATATCATGATAATTTTAATAATCCTCCCAGTAATATTACTCTTTATCCTAGACTTTGCTTATGTAGTCTTCCCTTTTTCTACACAAAGCTATTGATCATATTGTAAGGAGCTTGTCATGTTGAATCTCTCTCCCTTAGATTAGCTAGTTTAGAAATATTTTCCTTTTAAATGTCAGTATTGATGTTCTGGAAGAAAGAGGAAAAGAATTTGATGTAGAAGGCCAAATTTTGATGTAGAAAAAGACATCTAGAAGAAAAGGGCTTTTTAAATCTGTGTTATTTTTCAGAAGTAAGCTAAAGATCAGCAGACAAAGAGTTGCGAATCTTTTGTTATTTTAGCCCTGACTACACAGGATGTTTTATATAGCCAAAAATTCTCTTAGGGAAAAAACTCTTCATGAACTCCTGGCTGCAAAGTCATCTTGCAAAAGGGAATAACTCTGCTAATTGCATAGGAAAATAATTCCTCTTATCAGTACCCCTTTTGATTATATTCTTGTCTTTTTGGTTTAGGGATGAGAATGGCACTTCCTAACAAGCTGCATTTAGTATGCTTCTCGGTAGCATGATAATGGAGAAATTGATTGATTTTCTGTGCCTTCCATAATGAAGGCTATCTAGTTTTTATCTTTATGTAACAATGATAATGATAATCATTTGCTTTAAACTCTTGTGACAATCCCTCTGTTTTATCCAATAGCATATAATGATGAGCTTAACTAATTTTGAAATATTTCCTTTTCAGATAAATGTCATCCTTCTTGAACAGAATCAGAAAAGCAACTTACATGAATAAGAATCAAAACAATTTGAACCATAAGAAAAGTTTAAAAATCAAGAAAATTTAGACATTTTCTTGAAAGTCATAGTCCAGAAGTGAGGTGTACAAGCTAAAACACTCCCTGCTGCAGACAAGCTTAAAATCTAGTGTGTAACAAGTGCACATTAATGTTTCCAGGAACCAGTCTGGGGGTTTTGGGTTTTGGTTTGGGCTGTATTAGGGTTTTTTGCTATTTTGTATTAATTAGCTACATCCTGTGCTCCTGTAGCTTTTTTTTTTTTT